>KN506321.1:68209-96086 GCA_000787155.1 Scartelaos histophorus
ATAAATAAAATAAAAGAACATGATTATACGGCTTTAAGGATTATACAATTGGTGAATGAACTCAAACGGTCTGTATAGAATAATCCTGTGAGGCAGCCAGGCTACATCAAAGTGTTCCTCGTTGAAATACATGGTGCAAAATATTCACAAATGCACAATTTTTTTCATTGTCATTTGTGCTGCATGTTCATTTAGATTCAGTTAATGAAGTTCAACACCTTTTCCCACGACAGAGGTTCTATCTCAAACCATTTCAATAAGCCACCTCTTGTAGTGCGCAGAAGGAGCCTTGTTTGTTTGATGGCAGCGTCTCAAAATCCACAAAGGCACTGGTGAGAATGTCAGCGATCAACACTTCACCATCTTGGTTTTGGTTTCTGCCAGACCCACAATGCTCTGCTCTGCTTGGAACTGAAAAATCGGGTCTCTCAGCAGGATGGGCCCTGAGATGGCTCTGCTTCTGCTCCATTGGCACACAAATGGACCAATCTGTCTGTGCACAAACATTGAGGGGGTTAATAGGATGTTCACCTTGGGGATGCCAAACTGAGAAAGAGCCCAGTGGGAAATGTCCAAAGCCCCCCCATGGGTCCCCCGCTGCGCTGCTCCTGATGCATGGGGACTCTGAGCATTAAACTTTAATGGTCCAGGGCCTATTCTGCTACATTTGTCCAAGTAAACTACACACTTTTATTGAAAGAGATTCCATTAGAAGAAGAGAGTTTAAAAAGCACTTTTGTATCTTTGTTCTGTCAGAAATAGAGTCCATTTAAAGTGGTCCTTTTGCCTCGACTTAAAGCTTGTTTTATAGTCTTGATTTGTCTTGGATTTGTATACTGTTAAGTTCAGTTGTAGACCTAATGGAAGATATACATTTATTGAGAGTGAATTCAAGGCTCCACAGATATGACAAGTGACTTAGCCTGTTGGCATTGCCTGTTTATCTTCTTGTAAATATTCAGTAAATTTAATGCCATACTGTGGAACATTCCAGGCGCAGCAGTTGCATTTGCCTGGAGACAAGCAGAAAAGATATATCGTGCACCTTTTATGTACAACAAAAAGCGAAACATAAGATTAAGATCAAGTTAGTTCAAGTACACATTTAACAGTTTTAAATTAGTATCATTTATTGAACAATTTGTCAAAATATACTTTAATAACCCCAAACTTTCTTCTTTTTCTACCAGGCCCTTTATATGCAACTCCATTAGAGGTTATTTGAAACCAAGGCCATTGCTAAGATAAAAAGCTGACTTTATATCTTATTAATTTTCTTGTGGCAATATTTATCTTATGGAGAAATCTCTGACATTTGCCACTAACAGCTCTATTATATACACAGACTAATAACTACAGCTACAACCGAGATCAAACGCAAAGATAATTGCCGCGCAAAACTTCGAGTAGTCATTTTGATTAGTTCTGCGCTCACCTTTGGAAGAAGAAGTGCAGGTAGAAGTTGAGCTGGGTGTTTGTGGGTTGAGGAGCATCATTACTCAAAAACAAGGTGCCTATCTTTGCATCGACTGAGAGTGAAGCCAAAGAAGAAAGTCAGACGCAATGAGACAAAGGGAGATTGATGAGCTCGCGACTTTGTGCAACAGTATCACGAGAACTCAGAAGACCTCAGTGTGCCTACAAACATTGCCAAGTTGTTGTTTGCAATCAGAAGACCAACTTTCCAGATGGTTAAAAGAAATTAAAACGAGTACTTCTGTATTAGCACATGATATCACAGGGTGGAACAGAGTGTTTTCTGTCTGGGAGAAGATCTCACCATAAATATGCAGGGTGTGTGTGTTAAACATGTGTGAATGAAAGAAAACACAGCTCCAGTATGGTTTTGATGAGGAAACAACACAACATAATAGAAAATAGCATAATACGGGCTCTTTAAATACAAAAAATACAATTTTGTGGTTATTCCTTTTAAACAAACTTTTTTCCTGTGGAGATGAGTGTTTTTTGGTTATTTTGGGGCTCTTTTTTCACCTCAAAACAACTAGTGAACTGTGCGCGCAGGTTAAACACTTGTAGATGTGATCTTAATGTTCTGGATCATTTTGGAAAGCCCTGGCTGACCTCAGAGTTGGGTTTCCCGGAGTTGGGTGAATGGAGCTCCCCGTGTCGTCAGTTGCGCGATCGGGGGCAGATTTGAGATAAAGGCCCCTGATTGTCCTGCCTCGACCTGGGACAGTGTAAATGTGTTTGGAGGAGAGATACCATCTGGCTGGGCAAATGAAACACAAGCTCCCGCACTCCACAGATTCACACACAACGCACTGACACGACTATAAACAGCACGGACGGCTGGTTCAGGTTTACTTTTCATGAAACTTCAGCTATGTTTACTTGAGCGCCAACTATCTTTTTGTTATCTGATTATTGAAATGTCATGTAAACAGTGACATCTGATGTGAGTAATCTGATTTCTGTCTGATTGTTGACAAAGAGAATTATGCAAAAAAGGTCAAACTAAAGTGGCAAAGACACAAAAGAAAGAAAATGTAAAAAAAAAATTAAAATAAAAAACATAAAACCCCATATATCTCCATGTAACCATATATATTTTTATTAGTAGGTAGTTAGATAGTATTTTGTTAATGGCAAAATCTCAGCATGAAGTTTCAAATAAAAAGAAAACTGTCAAGTTATGTGTCATTGATCTATGTGCACTGTTTCTCATTTGATTCCTTTTATCATTTTAATCTTAACTGAGTAATATTAACAAGTTTTTAATTACTCCCACAAAGCCAATATATTTTACAATCACTAAATGCTGGCAAACATGCATGCAGTAACTAGTTAAACAACATAAGCATAAGTAAATATATTACAAACTAAATTATTTCCACTTGCAGAGAGAAGAAAAGGCTCCTCAAAATGACATCTGTTGCAGTTTGCTGCGTGCAACTGCTGTTTTGTTGTCTACAATTAAAATCAATTAATTACAGGCAAAGAAAGATGTCAGCTATAAATTATAGTGTCAACAAGTGGAGTTTTACAGTTCGCTATAAAGCAGGTTTCAAATTCTGAGATGAAATTTCATGGGTCCATATTTGTATTTTTTCCTCTTCGCAAACATACCTGGAGTTGTGTTTTGGTTTATTCACACATATTTTAACACACAAATCCTTCATATGAAGGCTGAGTTCTTCTCTCAAATAAAAAATCAACTTTGTTCCACCTTGGGATGTCATGTGCTAATATAGGAAGTGCTCCACTGTGATTTTAAGTCCATACATCTTCACTAGAAGTATTTGGATAATAATGTCTACAGATCCAAAAGTATACGGTTAATTTGAAAACTACAACTTTGTGACATCACAAAGTAGAACAGAGCATTTTGGGCTTTGGAGATGTAGGCAACCAAATAATGCAAGATTACTCAAACGTGTGTGAATGCAACAAAACACAACTTCGGGCATGTTTTTTTAATGAGGCAACAACATCACCACATGGCTTGAAGCTTGCAAGAATCCTTTTAGTGTAATATAAGACCTTGAAAAAGCACCTTCTAAACAGTGGCATCATAGTGTCATTAATATAAATATAGTGTCTTATCTGTGAGTAGCAGGGAGGAGTGGGTGTCATGGCGATGTCACTAAACGCTCTTTAGTCAAATGTATGCGGCATATAGCTTTGCCCCTAGCCTTATGCATCTTCTTCCATATCTGCTGGTGTTGTCAACATATTCAAGCCCATATTAACATTTAAATAGAACTGTCCAGTTGTACTCGGCATCGCAAAATGTATTTCTTTGTAAAATCATTCAAATGCGATGTGTTTGATAAATTAATCTGTTCTACTGGTAAGTAATCAAGATTTTGCTTTGTGCCTTTTTGTGTGGCATGTTCAATAAGCCATTCAGAGAAGATTAAAGGACCCTCTCGCTACAAAGACCAGAACGCAGGAAGAAAAGATTGGTGCGACTAAAGAGTTTGAAAAGTGCTTGAAATCTTGCAAATCAACAAACTTAAAAGAATAATTTCGACAATGTTGTTTATGTGTTTGGGTTATAGAGTATAAAATGAGAAAAATATTTAAATAAAAACACTGTCGACCTATGATTAGAGCTGTAACATTTGATATTCGTATTACGATTTGATTTGAGATTTACGTTTTTGAATTTGAATTAAGCTCAGTTCATTTTTTAACAAATTCAGCAATACAATTTTAGAGAAAACTGAAACATGAACTGCTATACTGTTATAAAAATCAAATGCTTTCAAGAAAGTTTTTTGCCAAGGTCTAAACTACAGAGCAGCTTTAGTCTGATGTTGTCATTTGAAAGGGCCATTCTATAACCCAATTTACTGTAGCCTTTATGGTTTGAGAATTGCACAAAATGTATTTGATTGGGATTTAATAGGGTAACATAAAAAAAAAGAAGTATTTCGGATCAGTTTGCAGTGGCCGAAGCTATTCCTCACTTACCTTACACATTCAGCACATCCTAATTATCTGAATTTGTTTATTTTTGCTGTCACAATAATTCTTACAGCTATTAGCATGCTAGTCATACAATTTTGGATTCTTGGACTATAAAATGCTTTCTAAGTAGACACAGGCAGTTAACAGTGGTCTTATTTTGACCTCAAAAGCAATATATCTCTGCTAGACAAGACGGATTTTGCTCATATACATGGGGAAAAATGGGTACGCATCCGTTAATTATGCAGTACTACACAAAATAACATAAAACCAAATAAAAATGAAAAATATAGATCGTGTGAGCCATGTCAGCCAACAAACACAGCGCCTTGTATAAACATACCATAATTTATTTATATGCAACCTTTTATGAGGCAGTTTAATATGACCTCCAGACGTCAATCTAAACTTGCAGCACTTTTGCGGCAATATACACAATTTACAGCCCACCTTCACTTTTCATATGTTGGACTCTGAACTAGAATAGACCTGCTTGTGCATTACCGGCAGCCTTGAGGAGAGAGCCATGCAAATTAGCCATACTCGCAAAATGATTCACAATTGAATTAGGTACAAATAGTTGGAAATTGCTTTTTCATTGTGATCAAATGCTTTTTAATTGGCAAACACAGGAATGAAAACTGTTTGATTCTCCAGAGGGGGAACCTGATTAGATATTTGTGGTTCATTTTATCTTTCATTAACGCTTTCCAATTATATATGTAATTAGAATTCAGATTGGGAATAGCCCTCAACATCTCCTCATCTGCGGAAATTTGAATTTAAGATGGGCAAAACAGGTAGCCATATTTCTTAATGCTAGAGGGAGATTTGCCATGATCATAAGCGTGTATCTTCACAGCACTACTTTGCATTTGAAAAACAGACACGAGGCGACAGTGAATGTGAGGTTTCCGAACGCCGCGGAACATTCTTGGCGATACTGCCTCTTCCATTAAGTGTAATTCCATCATGGTTGACAGATTACAAACAGCGGATTATAGTTGTAATCATCAGGAGAAGCATCGCAAACAAAATGATACAAGGAACCCATTTGGAGAACATAGTCTGCGACGGCTTCAAAGACGTGTTTCTAACTGTAATCGGAGAGTTGATATGCAAAACGGGGATGGGATAAGACATAATAATAAAAAATAAAAAAATACATGAATGTTTCTATGGCACTGAATGGAAAATGAAAATCAATGCAAAAGCCTCTTCGAGCTTCCCAGGGAACAGTTGCTGAATTCATGTTTGTCTGAGCATGTGTTAGTGTGATACAAGTTGTCTGAATAGGTGGAGGGATATTAAAGGGACTATATTATGCAAACTCTCAGCTAATATCCATGTTGTATCTTCATACCAGGAATTGTGTATTGCATTTTTCAGAAATCCTGCATACTTTGTCCTCATCTCCAGAGCTCAAAGTGATTGCCTGCTTCTCTTCATGCTATGATTAAAAAGTATCTTTGATGATTCTTATTTTTTTATAGTCCAGAAATCTTCACCAAATCTTCTCCAATAAGGCTGCAGATACAGCCCTACTGCCATCTGTTGATGATTTTTTATAACTACACTTTTGTGATTTACATTTGGAAGTATTGTCTCTATAAACTATTGTAAGTTGTACTAAAGGAAAAACCAAGGTTATGGTGTACAATGTAGTATAAAAAGCCCAGGAAATGAATTATATAGGTCCTTCAGTGAACTACACACGCTTTTAACAACACTGTATTTAAAAGTTTTATATTTTGAGTCTTCCATTCCTCCTTCATTATACTTCACTTCAGAAATCAGGTATGGAGCTACGGTAGCTCTTTAGGGACACACTGTTCTTTCATTTTCATTTTGAAGCCACCCTGACCTTGATTTAGTGCTTCTATATTGGAAGTATGGTGAATTCAAATTGATAAAGATCTTATTACTCAGTTTATAAAAAATGTAAATGGTAAAATAATTGGCCCAAACTAAATACAATTATTACCTCTGTAGCCTCTTTTTGCTATTTCAAGTCAGTTACAAAAGATGGCTCCCTAAGCTGCAACTATGTCCTTTATTTCTAGTGAGTTCCACTTTGTTCCGCTACATTAGACACTATGCCCATGTATTCAAATGTGTTTCTCTTTGCTGACAAGAAAAGAAAATAATGTTGCTTTTGTCACAGGTTTGGTTTTTTTGCAGTTTGCACATGTGATTTGAAAGTTGTGAATGCCCGTCTCGTGCCTCTGAAGCTGTATCTGCCGCTGGTAATGAACTGCATATCGCCGTGGCCGCCCTCCTTTGTCATGCCAAACGCTGAGATCTCACTTTATCTTCTGCGTTCGCCAAATAAATTGCCCGGCGCGAGTAAAAGACAAGCAATTGTGCGGCGGGTGAGGATTCTGTTTGTTGTTCGTCTGGCCCGGGCCTCTTTATAATGGCCCGTGTTTGCCGGAGATCTTTGGTGACTTCCCTGGAAACAGCGGGGAATCCATTTTGTCGTCCCAAAGTTAAACATGCAAAGTGTTTGTTTCTATAATTCACGGAGTGTTTGCCAGAAGCCAACGTGCGCACACACAGATAAGAGCGAGGGAAGGCTCTCACAGGGAACCAAAGTCTCTGCTGTGTTCACTTTGCATCATTCAAATCCAATCTAAGGCCAACACAGAGTTTGGCAAGTAACCTCAAAAGGGTCGCCCAACAGTATTACAAGAGAATTATCATATGTCTTATTTTAGGAAAAAGAAAAATCCAAATAAGGTTGATGGATGAATATATTGATCACTGGTTCTAAAAATGCAAATCACACCCATTCCAGCCCAACTCCACTGGTTACCTGTTAAATACAAAACTGATTTTAAAATGTTACTATCAAATCACTTTCAGTCAAGTCAAAACTCTCTTAACTTACTCTATGTCCCAGCATCCAGCCTCAAAATCAAAGGAGGCCGAGCGTTCTCTGTCGTGGCCCCTAAAACTTTGAAATGCCCTCCCACTTCATCTGGAAACATCATTTTAAGCCCCTCCTAAAAATACATTGTAGCTTTGTATATTCAGCTATTCACTATTTTATCTTTGTGTATTCAGCTACATTTTTATCTACGATTTTAAGCTTTATGTATTTGTTTTATTGTTTTATTATGCGTTGTTGTATTTTGGTGCAACTTGCTAAGGTTGTTTTAAATGTGCTATAAAAATAAAATGACCTGACAATTGCATTTAATTAACGGACCAGGATTCAGACCACAAAGCACATTTTAAACTCATCTAGGAGCATTAACGTTTCAGAAAATGAGGTCTGAACCTTATTGCGTAAAAATACAGGATTTTTGGTAGTTTGTAGAGAACATTTTCACATTTAATATATCTTTATAGTTTGAAAGTTGCCATTTTAATTTGACTTAAAGGTACAGTATGTGTACAAGCTGGTCTCCATGGAGATCCTATAGTTAAATTCTAGATGAAATTCCAGGTAAAGCAACAAGTGTTTTTCTTGCTGAAAAATACCTCCAAAGACATAATTCTTCTTACAGTGAGTGGGGTGACCTCTCCACAGATTTGACCTCTAACCTAGTGGAGTCACCTACATGGAAATTTAAAGCTACCCAGTGGAACATTTCAGGCAAAACATTAAAATATTGTATATAACATATGGAGGTGAAGCAAGAACTGCCATTCTAAAATGTTAACTTGCTCTTAAAACAAAGTAATCTGGTGTGTGTGGTGTGTGTGTGTGTGTGTGCGTGTGTGTATATGGATTTTTTTTTTGTTTTTGTGACACACGAGAAATAATTATTTCTCTTGAAAACTTGCAGTTAAATCTATCTTTAATTTGGCCCGCACGGAGTAAAAATTCCTTAGACCATATCAGCAAATGTCACAATAATAATAATGCTAACTGGTAAGAAATATATCTGGGTAGGAAAACATGCAAATTAGCATGTGGGAAAGCATTCACACTTCTTGTCAACTGGCGGCTGGGACTTCATCAAGCCGCTATTTCACCAGAAACCAAGAAGAAAGGCATGCTGGGTAGTTGAGTAACAAAAATGTAGAAACTTATCAGCCCCATATGCACATGGATGGGGAAATCCAATTTAATTTAACGTAGCCAATGGAAAGCTATTTTTAGATATGGTATTTAGTCATTTCTGTATGCAAATGAGACTATTAAAACAAGTTAGGAGCTGAAATAGTATTATGGGATGGATTTGTGGGTCAAAGTTGGAGGGAGTGCTATTATGTTGCCACGGAAACTCGGCTGCTGCATTCTTTCATCATTCTCTCATTTGCCAACTTGGGCGAATGGCTGTTTATTTCCATATAAATAAAGCATTCAAATTGGGGTTTGGGATTTAATGGAGAGGCAGGTTACCATTATTTGTACAGAATAAAATGTTTCCACTATCACTAGCTCATTATTTTTTGCAAGAGATGATTTTGCTACTATGAGATGGTAAAAAGATTAGATGGAGGGTATACTTGGAGTACCATATTTATAATCCTTCTTGAGTAATATATCTATTTGGTGTAACTGTACTTTACTGTACTGTAGATTTTAGTGACTCCACTGACTGTGTGAAAGTCAAGTCTACAAGTGATTTGAAATCTTGCATAGCTCCTTCAAAGACTGTTTTTTATTTTTATTTTTTTTTCTCTGTGGTCTGTCCTTTGAAAATATCTGTTTTTTGCTGTCCAGTGTGTTCTGAAAGTACATTACTTAAACAGTGGAAATCATGTTATGGTCATTCAGTTTTAGTTTCTTAGTATTTTAGTATTTTTTCTTGTATTTTTGTTTTTAAGTAGCTATACTCTTGAGTAAAAGTTGGCTTCTCTACTCCCCTATGAATAAACTGATTGTTTACAACCACTTATTTTGAGTAAAAGTACTTTTGATAGTACTTCAACAACTACTGCAACGCCATTGGTGTATGAATTGATGAACAACAGCTGGCAGTATCGCTCTGACTACCACCCATAATGACTTTTAATGTAGAGGAAATATTATATCACCTTTAATGTGAATCAAGTATGCACATTTAATTTCAAAACTTAATTCATGTTCTGAGTGTGTCAACAAACTTCCCAACTTTCCAATTATATAAATACAAATCCTAACTAGGAATTGGGCTTAATCCTCGTGTAAACATAATCATTCTCGACGCGTATCGTGTTGCACCCAAATTGTTTGCAGAAACGGATGACTACAAAAGGTTCCTAATAGCCTGCTGACAAGAATTTAAATCTCTATTGAAACGTGCGCAAATGAGTGTGGACTTGCCATGGCTAAGACGGAAAGGTCATCACTAATCACTGCTACCATTCAGAAACCCGAGCGGTCTCCAAGAGTGCGGAAATTATGCATCAAATAGTGTCTGGCATCTTTTATCGATGCAGAACACACGCCGAATGTGGATAAAAAGAGGATTATGCGAAAGGCCACTGGCTATTTCATGTTTGTGGAATTATTACTTTTAAATGCGAAAGAATTAGAAGGCGGCAACAGTTGTGGGGAAAGGTCTGCGGGCTTCTGGTGTGAAAATTCGTGCGAGCAAGTTGTCTCTTTGCAACAGGTGCATGGAGTGCTTGTCAGGTAACAAAAAATGGAGTTATGAAAATAGATTGTCAGATCATTTTTTACCACATAAGCTTGGGCACGTACAACTTGGGCATACTAATGATGATCGTGGAGCTTGATGTTTCAGAGCGTAGAACTCTAAAGAATGATATAAGAATATAAAAAAACTGCCGTGATCTAAACTGTCACAAACAATTACAAACCTAAGTATTATTCATCATTAAGCAGGAGGACTAAAAGTAGATCTGGGAATCACAATGAGGAGGAGCACTGTTAAAATGTAAAATATATGATCCAAGTATGAAGGAAAAAAGAGTGAAAGTATGGTGTCAAAACAACTTTGAAATGTATTATCAGCAAGTGCACAACATTTTGCTATAAACCAGATAGCTCCTATAAGCTAAGTAGCTACATAAGTCCAGTGTCTTAAAACCTGCATCAATTATTTATGAATATTTATTAAAATTTAACTCAAATAAATATACACAAGTACTACCCCTCAAAAAGTAATCTTGCAGTTATGTATGTATTGTGTTGCGTGTTCAAGTCCAAAATACTACCACTGGTCTAATTTATGTTATACAAACAAAAATAAATAAATAATTGGTGTTGAATGAACTGAAAATGTCATAATCATAATCAAATAATGTGAATCCCAAATAACTTGGTGGTTTAATCCAAACTATCCAGTAGTTAGGAAAGTCCACAAGGCAGAGTCCAGCAGATTTCAGTATTAGGTTATCCACTTCTAGCATTTGATCACATTCGCTGTTTGCCTTCTAACACATTTTCTTCTGAAACTTGTGTATATACAGCGATAGAAAAACAGATTCAACTCCAAACAAGGCTAAAACAGTGCGAAACAACAAAGTAAGGGTGCAAGTAAGCCGAGCTGCGAAGTTGTCGAGACCAAAGAAAAACCCAGGGGCGTTGGCAAGCCCCATGTGAAGGAACAATACTCACTGAACTTTTTAACTCAAACTGCCCATTCAACAGAGGCTGGTGAAATATTGAATAAATGAAAGCACAGCACAGCGCCGCGGTTAATATTTAATGTATCCCAGCATGCTCTTGGCACAGGACAAGTGTGTGCGAGACCACCAGCCGCTCCACAAGTGTGCAGAGGTTTTATTATGGAGGCACCGCTAACGAGGGGGATATTTATGCCACAACTTCTACTGGAGCACAAGCACAGATTTAACTCTGGTTGGGCGATTTTGACACTGAAGTCTTCATCTGTATACAACATATACTTTCAGTCAAATCCAATTATTTTTATGAAGTTTCAATTTTACTAATGTGTAGGAGTTTGTGATTCAGAGGCACATAACTGAAGATACTTTATGCAAGTTTGATTTGACTTTTAATTAAAGGTGCATCTGCTACCTGCTCGTCTCCATAGATGTTATTGCTTTGCGTGGAATGTTCCAAATTGTTGTATTAAAGGTCCTATATTGCATACATGTTATAATGCTGATATAAAAACATACCTGGAGCTGTGTTTTGTTTCATTCACACATGTTTGAGTAAAGCTGGTTTATTAGTCTGTCACATTTTCAAAGCTCAAAATGCTATGTTTGACCTTGAGATGACATGAAGTGGTAGTTTCAGTTAACAAGTGTTTTTATTATTTTATTTTACCTTTTATTCTGTAAAGATTGGCTATTCCAGGGCTGAAAGTATTATTATTATGATTATTATTAAAGTGTATGGAGTTTAAAAATGCAATGGAGCCCCTCCTGTATTACCACATGACATCACAAATTTTTCTGAAGAACACAGGTTAAATATGCAAGATTTGTGTGTTAAACACGTCTGAAAGAAAGAAAGCACACCTCCAGGAATGTTTTTGATGACAAAACATTATAAAATAGATCAGAAAAATGTATGTAATATAAACCCTTTAAACTCATTCATTCATCATGCAAACCAGCAGGTAATGTCACCAGGGCAACTTACAGGTCAGATCTGTAGAGCAGTGACTGGAGTAATTTATGCTTTTCACCTGCATGTTTAATGTCATACTGTGGGACATTCCAGGCAAACCTCTGACATCTCCATCTCTTTGCTGTAAGAAAATATAATTCATATTATCAGGGTTATATAACCATCCATTTCTACCTGCCCATTTTCAACAAATGTACAAATGTATCTTTAGACACCTTATTGGTGTCATTCAGATAGTACAATGATGCTGTCACACTCAGATAGGGGGCATGAGCAATTTTTGTCTTTTGATTATACAGAGGGTTTTTTTTTGTCATTCTTTGGTCCCATTCATCTTTATTTAGCATTCTACGTCTATATGCTGTATGGCTGTCCAGACTATAAAAACTAAAATTCTTAATACTAAAACTCGTATCGAAACTACATACTCATTTACTAATCTAACAATAATCTAACAATAGTCACATTCACAGGGCAGAAGTGAACCTTCCTGAATAGCTTTAGAATGATTTTCAGTTGTATGAGCATCAATCAAATACCAGGAACATATAATAGTGCAAAAACTGAAAAATAGAGCTAATACTGGAAAATTTGAAGATATTATACCAGCTGTCAAATATAATTTCAGCCAATATCTTGGTTGAATATATACATGAATTTTATAAGACTATTTACTGGTTGCAGTTTGCCCAGGAAGTCTGAATTTTCATTTACAAAGTTACAAACAGTTATATAACACATTCAGATATTTTTTTCTTATTTTATTTTTGTTTAAAAAGATACTTAAAAGTCAAATATTGGAATCAGTTTTAGATCTGAAAAAGCCTGGATGGATGTTGAAAATGACATTTTAGTGTTTAAATAAAGTGTTTTTTATAATTATCATCATGGTATCAGAATCAGTATTGAGTATTTATTCTTTCTTAGTATCAAAATCAAGTGTGAAATTTAAGTACTACAGTATGTTGTGATGTCATCTCAAACGCAACACTACAACTTGGTGTCTACTACAGTGGTGTATTGGGATGCAGTTAGCTCATTTAAACAGGCCAGATCCAGCGTCTTGTTTGGATTCTGGCAGCACCTCCCTTCCTCTCCCCTCCTGTCTCTGTAATGAACCTGCCGCATATTAATCCCTATCACTAATGAGCCCATTCACAATGATAAGCTTCCCCAGTATTCGCTAATGAACACATGCTAAAGCGGCCCTGGCACACAGCAGCACCTGCCTGTCGCCGCGGACGCCACTCCACTCGGCTGGGAGCGCAGTCCAAACAAACCCCAACCAATACTTATTCACTTACCTGAATGTGCACATACAAGCTGATAAACAACGGCAGGCAAATAGTACGTCTCTGATACTGAATGTTCACACTGAATACAGGCTTTTGTAGTAGTGGCAGTGGACGCTGTAGTCGGGGTTGTAGTAATTGTGGTAGAAATAGGCTAGTAGTGGGTGGTAGTAGTAATAGGTGGTGGCAGTAGTTGTAGTTAGTAGGCGTTAGCAGTAGTTGTAGTATTAGGTGTTAGTGGATGCAGTAGTAGGTGTTAGTAGATGTTGAAGTAGCAGTTAGTGGTAGTTGTAGTACTAAGTGTTAGTAATAGTAGCAGTACTAACAGTAGTAGAAGTAGTAGTAGTAGTAGTAGTAGTAGTAGTAGTGATGAAGGTTGAAGTAGTGGTGGAAATATTAGAATAAATAGTTGCAGTAAATGTAGTTCTGGTAGTGGTATTACTATTAGTATTAGTAGTAATAGTACTTGCAGTAGGTGGTAGTAGATAGTAGTAGTTGTAGTATTTGGTAGTAGTAGTCGTATTAGCAGTAGTAGGTGGTGGCAGTAGTAGTGGTGATGGCGGTTGAAGTAGTCGTAAGAGGAGTAGTATAAATAGTTGCAGGACAAGTAGTAGTGGTAGTGGTATTAGTAGTAGTAGTAATATTTGGTAGTGGGTGGTTAGTCGTAGGTGGTAGTAGAAGTAGTGGTGATGAGGGCTGAAGTGGCTGTAGGAGTAGTAGTAAAAGTAGTTGTAGTATAAGTAGTAGTGGTAATGGTATTAGTGGTAGTAATAGTAGTAGTAGTAGAGGTAGTTGTAGTGATGGGGGTTGCAGCAGTAGTAGTAGCATCAGATACAGAAGTAGTAGTACTAGGTGGTGCTACTACATTACTGTACATTATTATATTTGCATCACAGCATTTTACTATGAAAGGTTTAATTAATTATTACATTCTGGATTTTTCCCTCCAAATCTCCGTTACAAAAAAGACAAACACACATTACTTTTGAACATGACTCCTTTCCCCCACAGTAACACACTCAGTTCTTTCCGATTCAACAACAACAACAACAACAAGTACTTCACCTTCTTAATGTGTCTTTCTCATTCAGTAAGAGTGCATGAAAGCTACTGGGTGCTGTGGTGTTCAGAGGCTGGGGATTCGTGCTTTCTGCCCATCTGCTCTCTCTTTTCCGTCTCACTCTCTCTATTCGGCCCATCCCTGCCGGACAGTTCGAGCACTAAACCAGCGGGCAGTCCCTCTGTCTCAAACTGACTGGGCCTGCTCAGCTCCTGCCAGATCACACTGTGAGCCGCGGCACTCACCAATGAGTTTGAGGGTTGAAGTAGTGGTGTAGCGAAATAGAAATACGTGGTTGTATGGAGTTTTTAAGACGAGTCGGGTCTTGTTTGATGAAATTTGATAATCTGTCGACCAATTAGTTTTAAACGTCCTATATTATGCAATTCGCTTGTGAGCTTTTAGCCATGTAATGTGGTTATGTCATCAAGAACATAGCTGGAGTTGTGTTTTGTTTCATTCACACGTGTTTGCGTAATCCTTTATTGTGTCTGTTTAGATCTCCAAAGCCCAAAATACTCTGCTCCACCGTGTAGTGTCAAGAGTATGTTTGTATATCTATAAACTACAGGGTTGGCAGTTTCTATAGAGACGAGATATGGTTGCATGTTTGTGGAGGAATTTACGGTACTTCAAAAACTGCAGTCTAATTGGGTCCATTCAAACTGCATCTCTGATACGATGTTTACGCCGATTAATCTCGCAGCCTTACAAATGATCTTCACATCCACGCCTGTTCCAACTCCCATACCTCAAGGATACTCTCTGTTCTTTTAAAGCTAGTAAAAATGTTCCAGTATAGTAACTTCTGAGGAGTAGAACTTACATGTGTATGCGAGCCCATCTGTGCTGGCAGTCTACAGCCCTCACAGATGCCTAAAGACAGCTGAGGTGATCTTCCAGGCTCTGGTTCATCCTGGTCCAAAAGCGCACCACAAAGACCCCCCGAAAACCAGATCAAGTCCTGCTCCAAGATTTACCCTTCCACAACCCGCGGGCTGTTCTGCAAAAGACATCGACGGGGAGAGACGCCAAGACGACACAACACTGTCGAAAAAGGGGCTGAACTAACTGTACAAACTATAAAGTAATTTTTGTTTGATTCACTCCTAATAATGAGAAAAGACAAAAAAATGAATGTTTTTAAATGTTAAATTTTTAAATGTTTTTAAAGTGAATGAGACAATACCGAGTGATTTTTGGTTGATTCACTCCTAATAATGAGGAAAAATTAAATTAAATGTTTTTAAAGTGAATGAGACAATATACTGTAACTTTTCTTGTAGAGGATATGCCACTGAAACCCATGACGAAATTGAATATACTCATCCATCTGTATTTGAAGATTTGTAACTTTTCTTGTAGAGGAGATGCCACTGAAACCCATGACGAAATTGTTGAGGTAATATTGCAAATACAATGTGAACTTACATTAAATCACTGGTCTATTCTTGTTGCTAGTGCATAAAAAGGAGGTATTCTTATCAGTACAATATGTGATGTAGGATTTCTTTCAGACAAATCTCCGAATGTGCCATCGCAGGTACAATTTCTAGTCTGACAACATCTGATAAGATTAGAGCAACTATTCTCCCCAGATAGCCGCTTGCCTGTTTTCCTCCTTATTCATACAGTAAAGCAGTTTTATATTCTTGCCTGAATCTGTGCAGTGACCCTTTAAGCAGGTGATTGGCGCGCACGAGCGTAATGACATTTTCACTACAACCAGAGCTGTAACTGCAGATCCTATAAAAGGGATGGGGTCAAAATGACACCAAATGAAAGGGGTCATCTCTCGTATTACCCCTCCCAATGACACTTGCAATTACTACGGCAACGTGTCGCGTGATTCTGCAGGTGACAGCGATCTCACACAAAATGTCACCTGAGATACCGGAGTTTTTTTCATCAGTGTTGAGTGGAGGGATTGTTAAATTACATCTTGACATTTTGAAGATTTGGGATGAATACAACACTGTTAATTTTGACATTACAAAATTGGAAGTGGTAAGATCTTTTCAATTGAACTTCCAAATCTGACTGTTTTAAGGATTATGACAGTGGTTCTGTTTATTTGTGTTTATAATGATCTAATAAAGACTGAATATAATGAACCAAGAACCATGCAGAAATTTAAATAGTAATTTAAATTAACAAATTTAAAGGCACAATGTGTAATTACTGAAGATGGCATTTCACTTGCATTAATCCAAAGTGAAAACAATAATATAAATGTACATTGTATGCCAAATAATGAAATATTATAGCCAAATAAACAACATTTCCAGCAGTAGAAATCAGGTTTGAGGAGATGCAAGTCTACCCACAGCAAAGTTACATATACTGTGGTTTTCGAGTATTAGTATTAAATGCCAAAATTGTATTTACTGACTTAATAATTATTTATGTAATGCATCATACGTCCCTATTTCACATTCGTTATTAGAGATTTTATTGAAATTGCTAATGACATTTTAAGTAGATTATCTTAAAACATGCTTTGTATCTATAAAAATAATTTAATAGAAATAATATGCACTTCCACTTAAACTCAAGTAACTCAATAGTTTTATCTTGCATGTGTGGATTACTTAAACCCTTTTCTGGAAGCCATCAGCCTGCTCTCTTGCTCTTAAGGTCTAAAGAAACATAACGCTGTCTGCTATTGCCAAACAATCATTACGGAGCACTCTGGCTGCAGTGAGAGTGCTTAGCTCCTTCAAAGTTAATCGTTGGTTGAACATATTTGGGCTTTAATTCATCATACGGAAAGGTAGAGGTGTCTGTGTGGAAGTGGGCCATCGGGAAGACAGATGGTTAGACTGGTGCCAAGCGGACTATTATGTAAGAGCCTGGGATCGTAAACAAATGACACTGTGATCGGGAGGAACGGCGCGTGAGGGAGGGGAAACCGGGGTCATCATCTGCTGGCGCTAAATACAGCAGTTAGCACGTAGCTCATATTAGCTTTTAATTTGATAACATTCAGCTAGGTTAAAAGAAATATATATACACAAAAAACTAATTTGATGCATTTTAAAAGGCATTGTTTTAGCCACTACACGTGACAATAATCTTTGTCCAATCAGGCTTGTAGTTGGATGAGAACCATGTACAAGCAACTGCCTGTGACTTTTCAAGCGCGTATGTTTCTCTATCAAGGTTCAACATCAGAGTGAGTACGAGGGATGTAATGGTTCAAAATAACAGTAAATGGCATCTTAAAATGCACAACAGCAACAGACGGTGAGCAAATGTTTAACATCATCTTAGAGCTGGGTGATACAGAAAACTAAAATTCATTGGCTGTAAACCAGTCCATCAAAAGACATCACATCACAAACCAGGAAGAGGTTTAGAAAGGTGCCCAATGACAACTAAATATGATCAGCAGGCAGCAACTGTCATCAGCGGTAAAATGAAGACCGCTTAAGTATGTGCTGTTTGGAATAATCTTGAATTTGGCGTCCTCATCTCTTTTAATCGCATGTACCCAGTGTGAGTTGTGTGTCTTGTATTGTAATTGTTAATTTTCCAAACATAACGGAACACTATGGAACTGTGCCATTTTCTCATTTTTCCTAGATTTTGTCGGGCTTACTACCGCAAATAGATCCCGCCGGAAGATGTCACTGCATGTTTCCAAACGTCTTGCTGGTTAGTGACGTAAGTGTGAATAGAGTCCATTAAGACATGCAATGATTAGATCTCTTTTACATTCAAATTTTATGATTTTTCAGCCCTGCAAATCTTTTTTCCCCCTCATTTTTATATTTTACATAACAAAAACAAAACTTTCCCTTATCTCCACCCCTCTCTCCACACTGGGAGAACAAACAACAGTCCTATATCTTGAGCACATCTGACTTCACATACATTTTAGGAAACTAGAATCTGCTCCTTTGCACATCTTTTTATCCAAACCATCCAAAAAGCACAGTTCCTCATAGCTAAAAAGAAAAACCTGTAAGTGCAGCGCCCCCTGGTGTTCTGGCAGCCCCGGCCTATGCAGCAGCGAGGCGCCTATGTGATGTATGCTGATGACAGTGACTCCGGAGCGCCCCCCAGTCCCGCTAACTCCATTTGGAATGACCTTACCCATAACCCGGTCTCACGCCACTGACTCCTGCGGATACCACCATTCATCACCGAGACTTCCCCACAACGGGCCCGCAGACAATGACTTCTACATGCGGTATGGTTAAATCAACAGAAATATACAAACAGGTGCAATTATCCGCCAGGGCAAAAGAGACGATTAATCATAATAATGACTAAAGATGCAGTGCTGCTATGGTAGTTACAGCGACTGCTCCATTACCTAAAGACTGTGGGTGCTGCGCAAGGTCATGTCAGCTCAAATTCTCAAAAGATTCAATATTTAAACTTTTGAAATTTTAATTTCCTCACATAAATCCATTGATATTGTCAGAAGGAGTTTTTTAAACACCCTTTTAGTACCAAGGTCAGGCATAACTCAAAACACTGTTATAATATGAGTCATTGCATTGTTTAAGAAAAAATGAAATAAAAATAGCTAGCAAAAGTAAACAACAATTTGAATTACCAATCTCTACAGAACTTAAGGCAAAAGATCGGTGTTAACTTGAAATCTACTGCTTCATGACATCACAAGGTGGAACAGAGCATTTTGAGCTTTGAAGGTGTAGACAGACTAATATTAAAGTGTTACTCAAGCATGCGTGAAAACAAATGCGGTAACAGGATTATAACAGGGCTTAAAGCTCACGAGAGACAATTTTGCCAAATATAAGGCATTTAACTTCACAGTCAGTTCAAGCTGATGCTGTCAAGCAGAAGGTATAGAGCCCCTGTAAAATGATTTTTTGTGCCATTAGTCATGAATCTGCAAAACCCAGACAGCATAGTTAATAAATAAATGTAAATTATTGGCAACTGACAATGCAGGCTCCTCTTACAGACTCAGGGAATGGGCAATCAAAACTGCACACAGCTCAAGGTTAATGTGTGGTCTATGTTTAATGTTAAAGGTGCATAGTGTAACTTTTTGGTTCAGGATCCATCACCTGCTTGTTTCTATGGATGTGTCATTGCTCCGTCTGGAATGTTCCACAATATGATTAAACAGCTCTACCTTATATTTATTGAACTGCAGACGATTTTACAGGTGAGTGGAGTTGCCTCTCCACAGGACTGACTTGTAACTTGGTCTGGCAATAATATCTCCATGGAGACAAGCATTTGATAGGCCCTCCACCAGAAAAGTCACACCGTGCGCCTTTAATGTAATTACTGGGCCTATCGTCATGAAACAAATAAACTTTCAACTGAAAACTTTTAATAGGTTGCATTCAACTGACAAGCATTACCTGTACAAGTCTGAATCCTAAATTAAATTGTAAACTGAAATCTATTCGGACTGCTGGTTTATTTTTGGTACAGCGCCATTCTCCAGTCAGGCAAGTACAGTATCAGTCATTCACAAGAGCAATGAGATGGGACAGGCACCCTTTTCAAAGAACCTCACTTCCTATTTGGACTAGCATGAGGAAATTCTATTCCACCCAAAAACTTTTAATTAAAACTTTGATATAATCCAACAGAGCAAACATGCGAACAAAACTACTACATCTTCCAGCTCCTTTGCTCGAAATATTCGGAATTTGACTTTGATTTTTCACGAATAAAGATGTAACAGGAGGCATGGGCTTCACAGAGACTTCAAATATATTCATTGACTTCCATTGTGGCTACCCGTGGTCCACTCTATCCCCGCTGCCTCTCCCGTCATATTAGAAAACCACTGCATGTCAAGAAAGGTATTCAATGGCCAGGTTTCCCAAAGCCTGGCCAATATTCCTCCTCTGCCTCCAAGTTCACCCCTCAACTTCGACGCAGTTTTTTGGCAAGTCCGACCACTCCGCACAAAGTCTTAATTAGGTACTATTTGATGATATAACTCAGTGAAATAGATATTGCACAAAACTCATTTCGACTCATGGCTTATTTAATTTTTTTCATTCAGCAAATTTTCAGACCACTTTATCGTCCCATAAAGATAAATTTAAACTTGATTGAGTTATTCTGTTAATTTCAAGGATTAAAAGCATTATGATAAAACCACAAGTAGTTACTGAAGAAATGAAAACCATGGGCCAGACAGCTTACAGTATTTTCCTATATTTATAAACCTTTCTATCATTCTAAATGTGCAATATATTTATCAGGTTCATAACCTGCTCGTCTCAATGGAAATGTTGTAAAAACTGCTTTGCATTTAGCTTATATATCTCATTATTGCCTCATTGACAGCTTGAACAGTTCTTGTCTCAAAGTACTGTGGAACATTCCAGGCAAAGCAATATCATCATATGGCAACAAGCAAGTGCTGAACCTTCAGAAAAGTTACATGGTGCACCTTTAACACTGAAAATATATTTAAAGCCACACTATGTAACTTTTTTGTCAAAAATATAGATGATTATGTTTAATTGCACTGAAATAGCATGCATTCTTACTGTGAGTCAAACCTGACTCTTATCTGGCCTGTAGGGAGGTCCTAGTTTTCCTTGTTCCCATGGAAAGGTCTATAATCTCCAGAGTTGCATACTGTACCCTTAAAAGATTTTCTATTTTGCTCAATTCCCCAAACACCCAACCCAAATTACATCCATACCATTGCCAATCAAGCAACATAAATAGTCCATCATTGCTTTTGGTAAACAAAATTGTCAGCGTGCCTATTTGGTGATTTGATTGAAATTACCGTGGCGTCCGATTGCCAATTACGACAAGTGTTGTGATTACGGAGATCGCTTTCAGAATGACCGTCCCTCAATGTGCTGCCACTCTGCCACGTTTAATTAAACCAATCACAGCATAATGTGAGAGCCTCTTACTCCACTGGCATCAAACGCAACACAAACAAAAGCTTTAGAGCCAAAACATGCATTTGAAGTTGAAGCAAAAGTGGAATTTTTAAATTTTTCTTTCAGTTTTTTATTTCTAAAGTGCAAGTGTAGTTAGATCTACAAAAGGGGTCAAATGTTACTTCGTTCACATTCATTGTGTTGAATTAAAAATCGTGTGCAGTGATTTATTCAACTTTAAATCCTTGTGATGTTTCTAAATGTTTTTGACCCGAACGAAAAGTCAAACAAGAGCTTTGTGAAAGGGTAAAATATCAATGTCACAGGTAAATTTAATACCGCGAAATAACCAAAACAGAAAATCTCAGAATAACGTTCTGCACATAGATTTGGAATAAGAGACAATTTGTGTTGTGATGGAGTCAAAAATGGAAGATTTATTTTATTTTGTTTCAACCTTTTCATTTGTTACCATGCATAACCTGTCTTGCTAGTTATGTTATAAGGACATTACTTTACTTGCCATCAATCTTCAAATTTTCACACATATAAAAACTTTCAAAGAAAATGTGTTATGTAACTTTCGTACCACGTGCTTGAATTGAAGATGTTTTTTACTTTGCCTTGAATGTTCCACAGTATGGCCTTAAATATCCTATATTATGTAAAATTGGCACTTGAGAAATTTAAGCTTAGCTGGTACCTCCTCAAAAACAAACCTGAAGTTGGGTTTAGTGTCACTGAAACATGCCTTAATAATCCTTTTTATTAGTCTGTCTCCTGTGCATCTCCAAAGCTCAAAATGCTGTTTCACCTTGTGATGTCATGAAGCTGTAGTTTAAGTTAATAGCTACATTTTACCTTTCACTCAGTAGAGACGGACAATTTCAGAATTTAAATGATCCAACTGATTCGAGTGAAGGTGTATGGAGTGTAAAAACACAGTGGAGCATTTCCTGCATTATCACAAGATATCACAAGAACAAACAGAATGTTTTCTGTTTTAGAGAAGAACTCAGGCTAAAGATCCAGGGTTTGTGTGTTAAATATGTCTGAATGAACCAAAACACAACTCCATGTATGTTTAATGATGAGGAAACAACATTTTGACATAGTGTATAACATTGAGTTCATGTGAGATGAACACAGCGTAATGTAAATCCTTTAAGTAAATACTTTAAAATGTGCATTAAGATCATTTGCCAAATTTGTCTCATCTCTGGTCTGTAACTTGTCATAGTCACAAGCCATAGTTCATTGTAATATAGTCAGAATTGAAGTTATACAATATTCATTTTAAGCCTCACATGTCAGTTTCATTCTTGCTCTTGACAGACAGCTCTATATGAGCCTACTAAGTTAACACAAGTCACTGGGATAACTCAAAATTGTGTTATGTTGAACACTAAATCTAGCTGTGGCCAATTCCCAAATGAATGTGTCAAAAACTCAGCTAGTCTTTGACCAAATGGCCGTGTTGTCATGGCAACCTCATCCTCTTTCTTTATAGAGGAAATGATCTCCAGTAGAGTATTCTAGTGTATTCTATTGACATCTCTCGTTCTCCTGCCTTCAAGCATTTCTGTGCAGGGTCAATATGGCTACGGTTTTTCAAGATTTGTAAATGGAACCGAAAGCAGCCATTTCTGTGGGGAAAAACATCCATGTTAAAGTTCATGTAGATGGAAATAAACATCCAAAAATGAACTGAACAAGTACATTATATACAGTATTAAACCATAATTTTATGATGAATGGTTCACAAATGGTTCTTGTTAGTTATTCACAGTATAAAAGATGAATATGGCTGAGGTTTTTTAAGGTATAACTTTTCTGGCCGAGAGTTTGCAATGTGCTTGTCTCCATGGAGATGATCAATAGAATGTTCCTTAATAAGGCAGTAGGTGACATTACTAGGCCAAGTTACAGAATATGGAAATCAAAAATATTTTTGAGGTGCACAATGTAACTTTTTGGTTGGGGGTTTCTACGGATATGTCATTGCTCTGCCTGAAATATTCCTTACATTTATTCAATTATAAGTGGTTTTAGAGCTCAAAAATATCTAGAAAAACATGCATTCTGACTTTGAGTGGAGTTGCTATTCAATAGATCTGACCTCTAACTCTGGTTTGGTCTCAATAAAGATAAAAAGGACAAAGGAATAACATCTCCATGGAGAAAATCCATTTGACAGACCCCCACCAGAAAAATTACACAATGCACCAATGCACCTATAACATAGTAACTGAGTTTTAATGAAATATTGTGCTACCAATATTGCAAACCAATATCATCTCCATTCAGACATGCATTTACATTTTACATAATATTACATTACATAACGCACCTTTAAACTCATTCCAATCATTTACAAATGTATCTTTGTTCTAACAGATCAACACTGAGGACAGAATGTTCACTCGCTGTGTAATGTATCCCACCCACTAACAGGTGCCCTGATGAAGAAATATTCTTTGTTGTTGCTGTGGTAATGATAACCCATATTGGAGTGTGTCAGAGAATCACTTAAAAATCAAACGCTGAAATTAGGCAATTTGGTGAAAGTTCAAGAAGGGCTGTAATCTGAGCCTCCCCATCTGTGAGACATTTCTCAGCCAAAGAAATAAATAAATAAATTAAAAAAATAAAATTGAGCTACTTCACTGCAGAAAAGCTTAAAAAAGGTAACTTTTATATAGAATTATGGCATATTCACTGTGCTTCATATCTGCAACATTTGACAGTTTATTCATGGACCCTGGCAGGCTTCTTTTAGTGAAACATGGGGTGCCATTGGCTTGTACAGCTCCATGTGAGTGTCCAATCACTGCACAGAATAATGTGAAATCAGAATAAAATCGCCCTGATAGATCTCAACCACGGGAAAGCACACATGAGGTCTGCAGTTGGGGAATAATTCAGCCAATCACCACACTGTAATGGAGCGGCCACAGGGAGCAGGATCCAGTGGTGAATTTAGACAGTTTAGTTTGGTGGAACTAACTTTTAGAATGAAATGGAAAAGTTTATCAAGTACAAGTAAATTAATGTAGGGTAGGATATAGGTAAAATTTGTCTTTTAACTTTTTTTGTTCAAATCCAGACATTGATTTATTGTGAATAACACTGGAATTACTGAGCCTTTACAATGAAGCAAAGACGGGCACAAAGTTTAAGGTCTTCTTTGTCTGCACAAATTAATTTAGAATGTATTATTATTTTCAGAATAGCTTGAAAAAGTGGTGGCATCATTCAAACACAAACATATAATTGTAGTCAGCTGAAAGGTTTCGGAGCCAAAAGTCGTACATGTAGATTCTCCCATAGAATTATACAGGCCTATGCCCATCTGAAATTATAATCATCCATTATAGGGCATGGACACAACCTTTAAATGGAGACAAGATTTTTATAACATTACTTTGAAGAATTGCAAGATCATTATAATGCGTTAAGAGATGCTTCCTTTTCCTTGAGACAATTATAGCATTAACCTGTTGACATGTGAGCATGGATTCAGATTCAGTTTGAGTGGCTGTGAGTCAGTTTTCCTGATGCACTATTAATCAGGAGCATAACAAAAGCAAAGTACTGTCAATATTAATCTCAAATAAAAAAAAACCAAAAACTTTCTTCTTTTGTTTGTATGAATAACAGCAGAGTTTGAAAGTGAAAAAGGAAAAACTTCACATAGCCTGAATAAGAACTGAACTACACTATCTGATGCAGTGCCCAGACAATCGTGTAATTCTGTTTGCGTTCGAGTCTTGGTCTTAAGCTAGTATTCAGCTTTCAAACTTACTTTTACAAATCCACAAATCCTACCTCTCCAAAAATACCACTGAAATCATGCTATTATCTAAAAAGATTTGATTCAAACCCAAAATAATAATCATAATTCCAAAGTGCATCACGCCAAATACAACATCTGCTTGACAAACACACAGCGGCCTGCCCTCTGCCTTCTGTACTTCCAAATGACTATAATACAATATGCAAATGTGTAATTTATTCAATTTGTTGGGGTTAATGGCTGCACATTAAGGATTCTAAGCACCAGAGGAGAATGGTGAATGCCACAAACAAATAATTCTCCACTAACTCGCCGCCGCGTTGTGAAGTGAGGAGTCGACTTATCACGCGCACGGGCCAAGTCTTGTAAGCAGCCAGCTGGTGCAAAGGAGGTGGCCAAAACGCACTCAGCCAAAGCAAGTCTCTGCCACCGTGGCGACCAGGAGCCAAGACACACATCTGACAAGAAGAGTCAATACAGCGAAAGGCAGAAATGTACTCGAAAACTACCGCAAGATAAATCTGCTTTGGGGGAGGATTTATGAGGGTTTAATGGATTCGCAAGCTGGCGGTGTGTTATTCATGCGTCTCATTATTGGGTATTAGGTGTAAGTAGCTTTGCTTAGCTACGGGCGTACGTTTCTCTCACCAAATTAGAAGTTATGGGTGGCTAAAGTGTGTGCCAGCCAAGTATGGGCATGAGACACTGGTCATATAGAGGACACACGCATGGAACGGACGTCATTCATGTATTGGAATTACAAGGAGAGAAAATATTTATTATAAGTTATATTAATTGTTTTTTAACAATACATATAAATCTTTATCAAGGCGCCACAATGCCCTTGAGATTACCTGTATTTGATTTTAAAAACTATGGCAGTGCACATAAAAAGAAAAAAAAAAAAAATCACAAATCAACTTGTGTTAAAAAACAAAAAAAAAATGATTTTCTCACACATATTTTATTGTAGTTTTTCTGATGAACTTTTTCTAGCTCTGTGGCTCATCTATTCCCTTTTGAGATAAAGAAAAATATCGATTGTAATATTATGGAATTTGTCAGTCAGTTGTATTTTATCATGGCTGGAGAAAGTCCATACCTAGTGCATTATGCTGTGTAAACAACGACAGCTGGTGGTGAGAACAATATGCTAAGTTGTGTATAGATTTTCTAGACATTTTCTTGTCAAACTGTAGCGTTCTAACAATCTCAGCAATCTCCCAGCTACATGAATAAAGCCTTATTTGGCATGAAAGTCCGATCTCCAAAGCCGCCATGTTGTGAGACAGACGCTCTAAGCCTGGGAAACATGCTGGAAATGTGTCAGCGCTGGTGTTGAGGAGTGGACGTGATCCACAACAAGTCCATGTAATCGCCTGAGCAGTTTGGACACCGGGAATAGTGGGCTTTCCAGCAGAGTCCGAGGAAGAGACCGATTCTTCTCCCCTCCGGGCATGTCAAAGTGCCATTCATTTTTAATACCGTTTGTGAATGATGCTAGTCTGATTGGGCCTATCAGCAGATTCACCTGCCCAGAGATGGGAGGCACTGGAAGTATTCATCAACACAAAGAAATGATTGGGTCTAATCAATCAGATGTCAGTGCAAATTTGAACTATCCACTAACTTTTAAGAGATATAACTAATAATTGTTTTATGTGAAGCTTCTGGAGTATATTTTAAACCCAGCTAAGGTAAAATAAGGTGACTGAACAGTTTTGGAATAAAAATCACACATTTTTGCAATCATTTTTGCACCATATTGATTTAATAATTTCACAATTTTTTGGATAAAACGTCTTCAACATTTGGCAAGTGCTTCTGAAAAGTTCAGATAACTCTTAAGAAATTAGTTTGGAATTATTTAAACAGTCGCTCAGCTGCAGCTCTACATTTCAAATCAAATCATTGTTTATTTGATCTCTTTAAAGGCCCTATATTTGACTTATGAGTTTTAGCAATGGTAGTACTATGTTGTTCATTCACATGTTTGAGTAACCTTTTACTTTACTTTTTACCACATGACATCACAAGGTGTTTGCTGTTTGAGAAAGTAACAACTCCAGGTATGTTTCTGATGAGGAAATGACATTATAACATAGAATTAAGAAAAGTGTAGGAATTAGTGTAATATTAGCCCTTTAATAAACTATGGTATTTATTCAGATGTCAATATGCCAGTGAATGTGTAGTTGTTTTGATGGAAAAGCAAAGAGTACACAGCTCTATCTCACAATGGTATGGTATGGTATGTTATGTAGTCACTACAGTTTGACTTGCCCTTGTACTTCTATAGGTATATGGCATATTGCTTTAGTCTATAGAACTGAGTCCAATGAAACTAATAATGTGTTCTTTTCTGACCGCTGTGAGCTACATTTGTAACCTTTGGTCATGTCACCGAAGAATCCATTTCAAAAGTAGATATACACATAAAGAAACTACATGGCTTCCTTGAACTCATTCTCAACCGTAAGCTTACTAACCATTCATCCAATCAGTAGCAATGATGGCCTCTGACCTCTAGAAGTTATTAAAAGTGATTATATTTTATGTTGTAGCTGTCTAAAATAGAACCATCAATAGCACATATTAGACCAGAGACAGTTCAAGGACCTTAATTCTTAGCAGGGAAAAAAATGGACACAGAAGTTCAAGTCATCCACCCACCAGAAACTCAAGCAACCTTTAAAGCACTCCGTCCACAGCCTGCAGGTAGCTGGAACATTTCTACTGTAATTACAACTGCAAAGACTAGTTTTTACTTTGGACATGGATGCTTATGTTTTCATGGTTTTCAGAAAGGTAAGAAGTCATGGTCAGCTTGTGGGCGCATTAATGTACCGCTCAAGGACTATGGACTAGAGATACTTGGGAACTGGCCATTAAACTGTGAAAGTAGCACGCTGGTGAAATGGCCAAAGCTCTTTTTTT
>KN506321.1:96115-112319 GCA_000787155.1 Scartelaos histophorus
GAAGTACTGGGTCTAGTAAAAAGATGGAAAATCCAAATCTGAAGCATAAAACTGGAATTGGAGGATGATGATTTAAAGAGGAGGTTGTCTGTGGTACAGTCCTAGTACCATACTGCCATTGTGTCCTTGGGCCTGTGAATGTGGGGTGCAAGTGAATAATGGTGGTTAGAGACTGTCCGCCTCGCTCCCAGCAGTCTACCCCAGTGCAGCTGTGTCTGAAGAGAGTGGATAAAGAATCCAGAAAAGTGCCACACAAACTTATTTTATTATTATTAGTTGAATTGGCTATTCTGTTCAAATAAAATAAATTAATTAATTAAAAAAAGATTGAATCCCAAAGCATAAATATAGGCCTGTACAAGATTGATCAATGATATGCTTTCATTCAGCCAATCCTCTGCCACTATAAGCAAGAGGTTTGGAGCAAGGTTCAGACTTTGGCAGAAGATTTTTTTTAATGAGACAAAATAAAACTGAATCATAAATTGTGATTGATGAATATGATGATAAAAACTGTATTTTTGTCATATTGCCCAGCACTACTTTGTTTTAAAAGTTTGCATTTCATTTAGATTTGACTGGATGCCTCTTAAATCTACATTAAAAAAAACGCTCTGTTATAACTCTTGATGTTATGCAGCGATAGTTCAAGTTAATGGCTACTTGTTTAATTTTACTTTCTTACTTTTCTAGTGAAATTAAAAAGAGTTTGAAAACTAACATCACAAGGCGGACAGGTGGAGTGTTTTCTGTTTGAAGAAGCATTTCATTACAGCCCAGAAAATAGCAGGATATAGGGCCTTTCATAAGACAAACTAAAATCAGAACTTGTCATTGATGAATATGCTGATATAACATAATATTTGATTTATTTTTTGTTATTTTGTCACTACTTTGTTATGAAAGTTTTGCATTTTATTTGAATTCGACTGGAAGCCTCTTAGAATAGCTCCATTAGATTGTCTTACATAAGTAGCTTTCCTAACAGGAACTTCGGAAATGAGGTTTTGGTAAAAAAACTAACCAAAAAAACAACCCTCTAATCTATGCATTTTCAGTCATCAAACCCTCCAATGGCAAAATAATTGTGTGCATAGTCTGCCCCCTCCGTTCTTATAATAAAGGCGTTTTGGGATGCAGTTTGGAGACGCGACAATCTAAATCGAATCTGGTAGTTTCCCCCTTAAACGTTTGGCCTTCTCTCTGTGGAGCGCCAGATATGGATCACACAGAATTGGAGAGGATAAAGTTCAGCCAGCCCCGCTTGCTTATGTACACAGCTGATGCGCGAGGATAAATGGTTTACAGGCACACTGGAATTGTGCAATGTAAAAATGAAAGTAAAACAGAATGGAGCCATATATGAGAAACTTATGAGGCAAGTATGTGGATTAAAGTTGGCGGAACTCATTTTGTTGCTCTTTGCATCTGGTGGCGGTGCTTTAGAAATTGAGATAAAATGGTTAACCGCTGTTATTATTATTTTTCATCTTTTTGCAAAGCAGTGGATTCAGTTGTTTTAAAATACAGAACATGCCTTAAAGGTCTTATATTACACAAAATTGACTCTTGTGAGCTTTTAGCACCATTAAAATGTTATTAGTACCTCCTCCTGTTTTGTTGCATTTCTTTCAATCATACATGTTTGAGTCATACATTGCTACAATACTGAGCTGTCTTTGAGAGAAGAACTCATAACATAAGAAAGTTCACCTTTAAAGGGCTCATATTATGCTATTTCTGGTGAAGGGTCTGGTACATGCTTGTCTATATCTAACTTCCATTCATTTATGCAGTCAAGGTTTTTTCTTTTAGCAATAAAAATGAATTCAATGCATCTCCGAAGATCTGACCTATGACTCACCTGCTTGACGCTCCATGAAGATAAATAAGTTTAATATTATACAGAGGAACATTGCAAGAAAAGAAAAGAAAACATCTTTATGGAGACAAGCAGGTATAGTGGACTGTGCATACATGCAAGTTGTGAAGATTTCTAAATAGTTCATGGCTGTGAAACTTTAACTTGGTTTAATTTTGCATAATAACTCACTATTAATCTTATCGCTAATGTCACATTAGGTTAATTGCCTTTTTATACAGCATGACAGTCAATCTACAATATACTATTTTTCTCCAATAAGACCTTAACACAGAATGTCTTTGAAACTAAGAAATGTCCGCTTATCTAATGTCCTTCTTTGGCAAGGCAAGGTTACATACATTTATACCCTTCATATGTTCAACCAGTTCCATTCATCTTGTACTGCTGAACTATAGCCTCAACCCTATTACACAAAGTGACCCTCACAAAACAATCATTCAATCAAACTCCCAAGTAGCTTTCAGCGCGATGCTATAGCTAGCCCAACAAGTATGAAATATTCCCAACGCAAACTCATCACCATCATTCATTTGTAAAGTAATTTGAAATGACTGATGGTATGTTTTATCAGCTTTATTACACGCCGCCTGTCGCTAATGCTAACAGAGGATGGCTGGAGATGGGTTCCTATTAGCCGTTAGCGCCACGGTGGCGGAGCTACGAGGCAATGATCCCTGACACAAATGATTCATGAGAGCGTGACATGTAATGTTTTATATCGGTGCAATGAAACTTTTATAAATGTCGCCAAAAACAGGACGGAGGTTGCAGAGGCATAGGGGGGCTATTAATAGATGGAGATGCAGCGGAGAGCGAGGAAGTGGAATTATTGATGCCACATTTGATTACACACAGCAATTGAAAATCTAAGGATGATGCTGCTTGCAATATCTACACTAAGACTGATTAAAATGATTGGGAGGAATATATTGACAAACATTACAGGTTCTATATATTATTATTACCTAAATCTTGTGAGCTTTTAGTCATGTTGGCTCATCAAAAACATACCCGGAGTGTTGTTTTTCATTCAACCATTCTACATCTCCAAAGCACAAAATACTCTGTTCCACCTTGTTATGTCATGAAGCAATCAAGTAAAGAGCTACCTTTTATCTTTAGTTCAACAGAGATCCAAATGATCCAAATGGTTCTATTGAAGGTATACAGAGCTTAAAAACACAGTGGAGCACTTCTTGTATTACGACGACATCACAAGGTGGAATGAGAAGGAGTGTTTTCTGTTTGAGAGAATATTCAGCCTACATATGCAGGGTTTGTGTTTTTAAAGACGCGTGAAAGATCCAAAACATAACTCCAAGTATGTTTGTGATGACGTTTTGAACCTTTTCTGGTGGAGGGTCTAGTTTCCATTTATTTATGCAGATGCAGATCAGAAAATACCTTAAATGGGCTTTCTCATGCTTCAATAAATAGATTTTTTTTCAATCCATCAGAAATGTTTTTAGCTAGTTACGGGCTAAACGTTTTAACTGAGGTGAAGTATAACCAAATATGAAAGGATTGCAAATTAAAATACAAAATTTCAGAAATATCACTGGACTGGTTTGAAGATTATTTTTGATTACATACAAAACAATTTTGATACGTTATACAATATCACCCACTTCTACTCATCTTGTTTTCATTTGGTACTTTGTTTAAACAATTAAGCCCGTCGCACTAAAGCATCTCTGAGTACTTCTTTTTCTCCTTGAACCTTATAATGTCATGTGGTAATACAGGAAGTGCTCATCATTTGGATAATTTCAGTTCTGTAATTGCCAATTTCTACTAAACTAAAGATAAAATGTAGCTGTTAACTTGAAAACTCGAAAACTTCATGATGTCACAAAGTGGAACAGAGCAGCTTGAGTTTTGGAGACGTAGACAAACTAATAGTAAAGAGTTAACGGGGTAAACATGTGAGCATCAAACCCCGGGCATATTTTTGATGAGGTAATATCATTCTAACATGACTTAAAGCTCATAAGAACCCATTGTGTAAAGCTTTAACCATTAACAAAACTGATTGCGACAACTTGCCCCATTGTCAGAGAAGGTTAGCAGCTGCATTGTGCACCAGAAAAGTTCCATAGCACAGAAAATACTGAAAAATATATAGAAATAAATTACTTTTCCTTCTAGAGTGACTCAAAATGATACATAGGCACACACACACACACACACACATTAAAGTAAAAGTAAAATAGCTCCTCTGCTTTATCCATCCTCTCCAAACATTTTTCAGCGCTAATTGTGTCATAGCTATGTTGTGGGTGACTATCTTTTAAAAGGGGAATGTGCCCACACGTCTCCAGCAGAACGCGCTGTATCCACTAAAGTTGGTGTAACACTGACAGCACAGCGGCGCACAGCTCTACTTCATCCTTTTGATATTTTCTTGGCTCGCGTCGCAACGTTTGGAAAAATCTAGGCTAAGGCTTTAAAAATAACTTAAACTCCGCTTGCGTGGTCATACCTTTGGGAGATAAACTGATCCATTGAAGCAGTTACAGTATTTACAATAAGAGCGTATTTTTCTGTGTATTACATATTATGATCATTCAGCTAAGAATTGTATTTATGTTGCTATTTTTTTTTAACTAATTTCAATATGATTTACATATTTTTCCCTTTTTGCTTATTTATTATTGGACGTATCAATGCAACATTTCAAATTAATAGTTGTGTGGTTTTAGTTACGGACATTAAATAAAACTAATTGTATTCCATTAACATAAAAGTTGTCAAAAGCAGTATACCGCAAATAATACTTTTATTTTATGCAAATTGGTTTTCAAAAAATGCTAATGTAATTCTCGCCAAACAAAGAACTGTGCAAGCTAGTCCCAAATATACCTTCACTTTCTCGCACAGTTGTAATGAGATGGACTGTTGACGTTGTTACAGTAAACAGCCGCACAAGTCGCTGCCAACTCAACTCAATCTGTGAAGCTCCAATTATTTATAATTAGTGTCGCCTGTGCCCCAGGTCACGGTGACAATGGTAATTACAAAGCTCATTTTAAAAGAAACCACTGTCTGCAGCTGCTGTACTGTTTAAAATAGGGGCATTTAGTGTCAGAGAGGCTGCGTTGTATATTGAAGCGTATATTCCATTTGTTGAGGAGAAGGAAGCAAAAAGTGCATAGTATGTGCTAATTATGCAGGCAAAAGTATCAGACGTTGATAGTTTGTTAAAATTGTAAAAAAATGGTGCATCATCAAGTTTTCTCATTTCTGATACTGAAATTTTAACGTTAAATATCAGAGCAGGGACTCAAAAACGAGATTTAGTCGTTAAAATATGCAGTATTCAACTTGCACTTGCACTTTCACTCATGGTGGATTGGTATTCGAAAACAAGCAAGTAATGCCAAGTTATAGGTCACATCAATCAGTGGAGGGACTAATCCAGTCACAGTAAATCTGCATGCAGTCCAACTTGTCTTTTTCCTTTTCAAGAACTTAAATTTGTCATCTGGAAGTAATTTCAATGAGACTGAATAATACATGTCCAAAGCACTGTCCAGATCACTACCATTTGAAACCATTTCTACAATAACTACAAGATCGAACATTCTCAGCAAATGGTCAATGGTCACATATTTATATAGCGTTTTTCCACCTTCAAGGCACTCAAAGAGCTTTACATCTAGGAACCATTCACCCATTCACACACACATTCATAAATCAGCGTACGCAGGCACAGGGGGCTAGATGGGTTAAGTGCCTTGCCCAAGGACAATGTCGGCATTCATCTGTGGGAGCTGAAATGAAACAGACGCACATATACACTGAAATTGTAAATGTATTGAATTACCTCTTGCCCTTCATAGCATATTTGTACTGAACATATTTTATATTTTTTGTGGTATTTAGGTTCACTCAAAATAAAGTGGACTAAAACATACATGTAACACTTGTTTGTCCGTTCTTACATTTCTGCTGTAACAAAGAATTTCCAATCGTAGAAATAATTCACTGCAAAAAACATAATTAAGGAATTAGAGATTAAGGACTAAACAACCCTGTTAAATGTTGTAGTCTGTCAAAGATAATCTCTTTAAACATATCGCTGTTGAGCTTTTAAATATAAATCCTGGTTTAAAGCACGGAAGCAGTAGCAGTCCTGTTGTAGCCCACAAGCGTGATCTCACACCCACCCGCGAACACGGCCTCAATAATTCACAAGCTGGGGCCACTGAAACACATATGAAATATTAATGACATAACAAGTTTAGAGATTCATGCAATTAACTTGACTGTGATCAAGCCTCTGTGTGCGCTGGAGGGTGATCATTCACTCTATAGAAAATATAAAAGTGTTTGTTAAAAAAGTCACTTGTTTAAAACATTTCTCGGGAATATTGCCTTCAGTATTTCTAATGCTTAAACATTCTGTGTAGGTTTGCAATGCATGCATACTATACCTAGGCCTGCCTCAATAATACATTGTGAAGCATGATATTTTGCTAGAGAGAAAAATTCCTATAAACAACAGTACTGAAGCCACTTTCTGACACTGACACAAAGCAGGATAGGGTACACTTAGCTAAATATAAGTTAGCTAGATTTAAACTCCAATGAGCAAAAGCCAACCATCACTTACTGACGCAATGTGGGACATTCTGAACTTGCTATTTTTTATTTTGTAGATATGACAATCCTCCAAATGGGTTGTGCTTTGTCAGGACATTCAAGCAGAGCCTTTGTGAAACTTACAATAACAAACATCTCGAATCTTTTTCCATCTTTCAAATTCGCCGAAGAGCACTAAACGCCGCACGAGGGATAGTGATCTGCTTGAAGTCTCTACCCATTTGGCTCAGCCCCTCTCACCACTGAATCATGTTGTCAGGGAGTATTCGTGAGTCATCTTACTGTAAACGCCGCGGTTTGTTCCTTCGCTCTCGGTGATGTTCAAAATAAAGCGTTCTTGGTGCAGCGTCTTGCTGTGCCGCGCAAATTGGTCTGACAGTTCGACATCATGCACATGCTCCGCTCTCGTTATTACAGTGTGAATGACAGAGGGGGGAGAGAGAGTGTCCTTGATTTGAGATACAAGAAGTTAGGAGCAACGCCAGCACAAACAACTCTACTAGGACTGCAAAATATATAGCGCATATGAATAGTGTATGTAGCAACTATTTAGTTAACAGAATTTCCTTTGCAAACAACAAAGTATCCTGTCTTATTATGTAAAAAAACATCAAAATCTAGAGTTAAGACCTCCGTATATCTGTATGGTCATATACTATTCTATGTACTCTTATACTTGTTTTGACAAAGCTTGTTCTTCTAAAGCTTCTTAAGTTTTTCTGTCCTGTGAATGTGACTTTTTAGTATTGATAAAAAGTTCAAATGATTGTCTAGTTTTAGCATCAGTATCTGATTTCCGATACTTTTGACAGCCCTAATGCGTGGGATACTTTTGATTAGTTTAGCAGTTCAGATTTCAGTCTTCTCTCAAATGTCAACTCTCCTGGACGTGTTGAAAATGTGAGCAGAATGGACAGAATGCAACTATAATAACATAAACGGCAAGTGCTTGTCAGAAAAACAGCAATTAGATATTTTTCTCCTCCACGCTTTGACTGTACTTCGTTAAATAGAAAAAAAGACAGGGAAAATACATCCTCGTGGTGTACAAAGTCATCCTCTGATCACTATCCAAAAGAATACGAGCTGGCGTCCGCTTCCCTGAAAGATACAAGTGTGTTAATTGTCCTGTTACTTGGAGGGTCCTGCCAAGAATATATTTGCTTTATTAGAACTGTTGTATCATAAAATAATCTTGGCACGTAGACTTGCAACAAAGAAATTATGTAAGCAAAATCTTAGGCCAATTCAGTTTGATAAGAAATCTATTTATATCTTCAAATTATTATGTGATGTTAAGCTGTGAAACTGCATTGCAACTGTGGAGGTTCCTGTGTGTATTTCCTTTGGTTTTCAGGAAATCGCCTCACAGTTGGGGTGAGGATTCTGATGATGATAATTAGACAATATTATTGCACAAAAGATCATATATTAAAATTGAAAAAAAGTCTGTAATATGTGCATTTTTACTAGCCTTAGTTATTGACTAAATTCTCTAGCATTTCTACAAAACAGCTGCAATATTAATTTCTGCAATATCTCCCACCTCTACTCACACTTTCTTCTAACCCAACTCTACCATCTCATCAGCCTCCACAATCTCTCCATTTTCTCCTCTTCAAAACCAGCAGTATAGCCCTAAATTGTAATACTTAAGCCATGTAAAGGCCACTAGACACTGCAGGTTTTTCCATCTTAAGTTATTTTTAAAAGTGTGTCAAAAAGCGCACACCACAGACATAAGGAGAACTTAAAATCTCTCTCGCAAAGACTGCAGCGGGATATGTCTACGGACCACAGGATATAAAGCTGTGAGCTTGATCGCGTCAGCCGTTTCCTGTCTACAGTAAAACCACTCGCTGTGAGACTCTTAAGTGTTCAAAAGATCAGAGCACTGCACTTGGAGTTAACATACAAGTCATTATTATTTGTGAAATGTGGTGCAATATTTCAGATACGTGATTTTTAAAGCATAAAAGAGGCGATAAAGTCCACAGGAAGCAGAGTCCCTAGTGCTAATGTGAAGCTTCACCCAGATCCGTGCGCTGTGTGGACGTAATCAGACACATGAGGAACTATTTCGGCTTTTTACTTTCAAAGAACACCCCAGTGCTGTTTAGTGGACTGTTATTTACCGTTTCAGAGGACTTCTATGGATTTCTATAGAGAATGTGGGTGAGATGCTGCACTTTATTACTCACCTCTCGTAAAGTGGTAAATTTAAGTTTGGTCTTGCCTCTCCAAACAATGAGAAGAAATCACTGCCAAAATCAGGCGGATTCTCCTGTAGTATGTTGTGGCCTTTATAATGTTGTCATTTCATTAAAAACACCTACCTACCTAGAGAAGTGTTCTGTTTCATTCACATGTTTGAGTAACCCTTTATTAGGCTTCCTCTGAAGCTCAAAATCCTGTTTCACCACACAGAAAGCATCTGCCCTTTTAGCTTTAGTCCAGTGGAGATTGGACATTCCAGAGCTAAAATTATCCATATTATTCTAGTGAAGGTGTATGGAGTTTAAAACACAGTGGAGCACTTCCTGTATTCCCGCATGACATCACAAGGTGGAACAGAGTGTCCGCCTAAATATGCAGGATTTGACATAGATGAAAGAAACAACCAAACTAATAATTTTCTATGAGGAAACAACATTGTAGCAAACATCTGAAAATTGCCCAGTATAGGCCCTTTTCCTGAATTATGCACCAAGGTCCTTCAACAAATATTTCACTGTTTCTCATGTGTTTATAGCTCTTCTTTTGTACACTTTTATTTATATTTTAAGCTTCAAATTCCTTGAGTGTTTCGTAAGCATTTCTAGAGGACTACATAGCCCAGTCAAGTTGAGGTCACCTTTGGCTAGAAGTCTGAAAGCCCCTGGACCCCCTGCAGGGCGGTAAAACCTTCAGACAGCTTCATATATAAGCTCATACCAAGTTGATGTACAAAGAATATAGATCTCTAGCTTCGGTAGCACACTCACATAATAGAAATATCTCAATGAACATGTTGCCATGAAACTAAATGTCCAATTACCTGTGGCAGAGAAGCCAAAAATGTTACTTCAAAACGATAGTACTCAAGAAAAAGTACAAAACAGTGGTCCAAATAATTGTAAGAAGAAGAAGAAAGAAAGAAAAGAGTAAATGGTTGCTTTTAGATCTGTTAAAATTGTAAAGACAAAACAAAACACACTGGATTATTTAAGAAAAAAATGCAAAATCTGGTATTTTCAAATCAAATGTTTAAATCATTTATCAACATAAAGCATATGTCATTTGTAGACTTAGACTGGGAAGAGTACAGAAAAAACTATACTTTAGTAAAAAAATTATAAATCAAGCAGGAGTAAAAGGTCGGTAGAAAACTACTCCAAAAAGTACAATGTTATCCCAAAGTTACTCGAGTAAATATAACTGCGTACTCCCCATTTATGTTTGTAGTTGATAATCTACCTTGTGCTGAGCTGGAGGGACCTTGCTTAGGGCAGTGTCAGTCATTTTACAAGTGCTGATCCCCTCCACTCCCTAAGCGGATTGGGAGGGGGGGTTGTGTTGACGTACTACCGAGTGAGCACAGTGATAAGAGTGACCCCGATCGCCTCAATGCGAACTACAAACAGCTCCGTCATTCTTCAAGACACAAGACAACGCGTATACTTTTTACACTGATGCCCTCTCAACCTTCAGTCAATGCAATGCTATGATTTCTGCCAGAAGGCGTGAATGAGAACTACTGAAAAGGTTGTCTTGATTATAGCTACAGCTGGGAGTATAACTGAAGCTTAAACCAAAGGTTACCGCACAAATTTATATAGAGATGCAACTGATACTAAACAGTGAAACTGTACAGTGATAGATTTAAACAACACATATTCAGGAGTCTGTGATCAATACGAGCGTTCATGATCCTGTTTGATTTTCAACAAAAAGGTGAAAGAGACTAACTGAAAAACTATTATACTGCTGTAATGTTATTTTAGAGAGACTTGTTTAACAGTAAAAATTACCTCACCTACTGTTGTTCAAACTAAGGTTGTTCTTTCTGGTCAGATTGTGTTAAAATAAAGTGCAAATTAAAGTCTAATTGAGTAACAGAGATTCAAACAGAGCTGTGCCTACAATTAACACCAATGAATGTTGATGACATCAGCTGCAAATTATCGATTGGGAGCAGAGACTATTTGTAAAATATTTCATAACCTTTCAGGTTGCTTCCATGGCAAAAGAAAGTCAAATTAAATGAATCTTATTACAACTATTACAACTCTATTTGCAGACCCAAAATAAAACAAGGGAACTGGCAGTTAAGAGTTAGATAATAGATAGTGAATAAGTTATTACGGCCATGAAATAAGACTCATGCGTTTTGTTTTACTTGCTCAAAGTATATTTGCTATATATTTTTATTTCATTTTGTTTATTTGACTAATACAACAGGAAATGGGAGAAAGTAAGAAATGATTTGATGAACTCACAATGTGGAGCCAGGTGGGTTGACCTACATTTGTGCTGCAGATCCAACTAGTGAGCCACACAACAAAACAGATTTAAAAAACAATAATCTAAAATGAAATTTATAAAGCTAGTCTTAAGTCATACTTATAGACTGTATAAAGAAGTGGACTAAGGGAGTGTGACTTCAGCCAAATGAAGCTCATGAGGATAGCAGTTATAGGGACACATCTGGAGCTAGTTCCATATTAAAAATAGGAATTTATTTACAGACAAAATAGCAAAATAAAAACACCAGAATCATGTAGCGCAGGTTAATATGAACATTTTAAAAGACCAAAATGACAAGACTCATTGCAACAGTTACACAGAGGAAAGACATTTTTCAATCTAAAGTCGGCATGCGCCAGAGTCGATGGAGCTGGAAGTGCCCCCATAAACACTTTTGATTTGGAACGTAGCAGCTAGCGGGTTAGCTATGTCCATTATACAGCGTATGATCATACTAAATGAATCCAACTTTGCTTTTGCTAGGATAGTTTCTGAATGACCTCCCATCCACAAAGTTTATAAGAGCCCAGATTTACAAGAACTATTTTTGATTTACAAAGCCACCTCTGATTTCAAATGTACTTATAAGTGGTATGCTGAAATAATGCATTTCACTTAAATATTCAATAGAAGTCTCCATTATGCTTGGTGAATATATTTAATTCAACATATGCACGGGGAGGACTTTAGAATTCTCAACTATGCGTTCTCAAAGCAAGTGACACTAATAATGGCTTTGCACTAAAATGTCTGTCAACTCTGCATTCGACGGCAACGAAATAAATGCTTTACAAAGGAGGATGTCGGCTACTATGTGAATGCGGCCAGCAACATCTAATTTGCTCAATTTCCAACTTGGAGACGGTACCAATTTGTTCAACCAGTAGAGTACTTTCCAATTTGACCGAAATTGCATCAAAGTCAATGTTGGAAAACAAACAGCAAAAAATGCATATCTAGAGGAGTTAAAATGACATAAATTAAGGATATTAATCTTAAATCTAGTAGTTTTTAGTTTAAGATCTATGAGTTTTTTTTAGCTTTTCATCATGTTATAATTAGTAGTATAACAATGAATAAAATATAGTGCTATCGTATCGTCAAAAATCTCACAATATCATCGTGGACCATTACAATATATATCGAATCACAAGTGTCTTTGCTTAAAATCATTGTTGCGGTGTAGTAATAGTAAAAAATAAAATAAAATAAAAAAATAAAAAGAGGGAACTACTTAGACCATGATCCTCTCCTCTTTCAATGCAGACTTCGTGAAGAAATAACTGTTAATAAGCACTTTTAAATCTTATTTTTGTATTACAACAGTATCGAAGGCTTTTCATGTTACTTTAAAAGTAAAAAGTGGCATGTTCACCAAAATTGTAAACCTTCGCAAAATATCGGAATAAATATCATACCATAAGAAAATATCATACAGAGAGATTTGGATATTGTTACATCGCTAATGTTTAGTTTACTTGAGTTTTGCACTTGAACTTCAAAGGTTTTTCAAGCTGTTCAAAATGTCACTGATATGAATGACAATAAATGATGTATCAAATGACGATGTATCAAATTTTATAATGTCAGTATTGTTCTTATGTTTAATATCAGAATATCGTGAGCCTCCCCACCATACCGCGATAAATATCATACCATGTGGTTCATACAGTGACAATATTGTATTGTGAGATGTATTGTTACACCCCTAGGTATAATGTTACCTCATCGAAAATATGCCTGACGAGGTTTTAGATGCCATCCAAATTTAGTAATCTATTCAAACCTCACTTGATTAGCTGCAGCCCATAAGTCCATCCATGCTCTACATCATAATTATCCATGAATGTAGAAAAAAAGATGACACAAAACAGTGCAACTTGACAAACCTGTTGTGAAGTGCAGTCGTTTCATTAATGGGTATGCATGCTGATTGTGCTTTGATCCCCCAGGATGGAAATAAATGGAAGAAGGTGACATAATAAATTTATGAAGGGTAAACATTAATTTTTTGGATGCAGCTGAACTGACTTAGATAAACTACTCCCATCTAGATTATATTTTAATTTTGAGTAATTCCTGCAGTGTACTATAGTTAGACAACCTATAGCATGTAAACAATGAGCGAATTGCAAATGGACAGAATTCATTGATTTTCTAAGTGACAACTGATTCATCTTTTTGCATTATCTAAATAAATGAATCACTTAGACAACAATGAGATGAGCGCTAACATCTTTAGCAATAGCTCCTGACTTGACATATATATTTTCTTTATATGAATAATTAATGCGCTGTGGGTGCATCCTATTTTTTCTGGGCATGCTGTGCTGAATTTTAATAAGAGCATATTTTCATGAATGAATAGATCAGTGCACAATAGCAACCAGCGTTTTAAAGTCTGTGTCTGAATGACTGTATTGTGAAATCATCTTTATCCTGTTTTGATGAAATCTTTATTTTAGCTGTGAAAGGAAGATCTATAGAAATATGCCCATTATTCTCTTGTTTCCATTCTAACGTGTGTCAAGGGTTTTATTCACTTATATAACCGTGTGACTAACTGTATGACTATGGAACGTACATTGCCATGATCAAAACAATACAAAAATCAATTCCAGTATTGTTGGTTTAGTTCTGTGTGACAAGTTAACCAGATAAATTGCTTGGGTATTGCATATGCTTGTGTTCTTGATGGGCCTAGCTTGCGTTAGCCTGTGTTGATTGATAGCGACGCATGCTAATTCCGTGGCAAATGATGCCATTATTCAGAGGCTCAAATTGAATTACTTCATGCATTGGCTCTACTTAACATTTTCCCCATGGAGACTTTAGCCAACCGCTGTAATCTTCCCCGTGTTACTTACCAGTCCTGTTTGTCACGCCGCGTCCGCCGTCTCTCCGTCAGTGCAGCGCGCATTTGCATCGGACCCCCGCTGGAACGGAAAAACAGAGTATAAATCACCTGAGATATGGTCGATACAGTCATGCATAAGAACAATTAGGTAAATAACGTTATCCCATTGTGGTCATTGCAGAGTGGTGGGCGATTAATTAGTAAAGCAGGGGATGACAATTTATTGGGAGTGGTTACACTTAATTAGAACGATTGATTTTACAGTGAAAATAAGCTAAGTCAGCGATTTTAGGCATTTGTTTGAGTCGGTATACAGTGGAAAAAAAAATTTTCTCTCAAATATCAGAGTATTATTGGAATTATCTGTAAAATGATAATAAAATTAAGTCACAAAAAAGCCTTTAGTTGTTATCGTTTAAATCATCAAAAATACTGTCACTTCTAGATGGACTATTATCATTCTCATCAATTTGTAATGTTTTGTGATCTGTGTTTAATGGTAAAAACTGCAAAACTTTGGATAATTGCACAGCCCAACGACTTGTATTTCTTGCCAAATAAGACAAGCCTATTCATTTTAATTAAAGGTGCAATATGTAACTTTTGTGGTAGAGGGTCTGTTTGCTGCTTGTCACGAATGGAGAGATTATTACTTTGAAAAGCATAATTCTTACTCTGAGTGGGTTTGCCTCTCCACAGATCTGACCTGTTAAAAGGGCTTGTGGTGTCAACTGCTCATCTTAATGGAAGCAGCTGAACGTTAATGCCAGGCTGTGGGATATTCCCGGATAATAACAGCTCTTAATGATTCTTGAAAAATGGAGTAAGTCTCAGAGGGTGCGAGTATGAATAAAACAACCTCTGAGAACCACTGGTCTACCTCATGGGATCCAATTTGCCGACGTATGTTTTCAAAGTCACTATGCTAGCTGCCTTTTTTACTGCTTTTATTTGTCTAGCTTATTAATACTGAAGAGCCCATATTACAGTCTTTTCAGATCTATGTTATAATGTTGTTTCCTCATCACAAACATGTTTAGTGGTGTGTTTTGTTTCATTCACACATGTTTAACACACAGATTCTGCATATTTAGGCAGAGTTCTTCTCTCAAACAGAAAACTCTATTCCACCTTGTGACATCATGTGGTATTGCAGGAAGTGCTCCACCATGTTTTTTAAACTCTATGCACCTCGACTAGAATCAATTGGATAATTTCAGACGTGGAATTGCCAATCTCTGCTGAACTAAAGGTAAAATGTAGCTGTCAGCTTGAAAACTACAGCTTCATAACCTCACTAGGTGCAACAGAGCATTTCGAGATTTGGAGATACTAATGGAGATAGGCTAATAATAAAGGGTTACTTAAACATGTGTGAAAAAAACAAAACACCACCATGTTCTTGAGGATGTAACAATATTCTAACATGGTTTAAAGCTCACAAAAAATAATTTTATATAATATAGGACCTTTAAATAAGTGTTTATTCTCCTACACATTACATGCAGACTAACAAAGCTGTTATATAGTGGTGTATAGGTTGCAGTCAGCTATAGCCTCCAGCCCCTTCTCTGCTCCACTTGTGAGACTGAGTAAGAACCGGCAGTCCAAATTGCCAAGTAGTGTTTGCATTAACCAGCTTTCGCGCGTTAGGCCCAGAGAACATTCGCAGTGGAAAAAAAGCATCCAGTGGAGAGTGTGGATGGCAACGCTAGCTCCTCCGTCCCTGCCAGAATACGAATTAGCAGGGCGGCTGTATAAAGTTTGAACGGGAAAACCAGGACACAAAGCCTGCACTCAAAAACACAATAATACATGCGAGGATAAGGAGACAGCGGTGCTACAGTGTATAATAAGATGCCTTACAAGAAGGGACTGTCCTTGAACATCACAATATAGTGGCTCAAACAATGACCATATGGTTTTGTCAGAGGTACAAAAGTAATAATTTTGCAAGTAGCTTTGAATGGAAGTAGTGAGAAGTACTAGATGTGCTGTTTATCGAGTATCACTAGATGGACACAGACTCAGCTTTCAAGTAATGGTGAGATAATGATACGGTTACATTGTGCTTTTCAAGTAAAATGTGTGCATTATATTGTGCGTTAGCGGGTGAACACTCTCCCGCGAAGAAACCGATGCTCAAGCAATAGCAGTAGCATGTATAATTATAAACCTTTCTTTTTTAAAACAGGGCAAGTGGTATAATGCAGTTTTTCTTGTGTAATGTATTTTATTATAGCTACCCTGTCCTACATAAGCTACTGTATTGCAATTTGGGGCAATACATAAAAGACTTGGAAAAAAAAACAATCTTCACTTTGTAAATAAAATAAAAAAATAAAATAAAA
>JACN01025285.1:0-25031 GCA_000787155.1 Scartelaos histophorus
GTTAATTAAATTTTCTATCTAGACATTGTCTGGCATATGTTCTCTGACAGAACTGTCCCATCTAGACCAATGCTTGATAAACACGTCCATTTTCAAATTAACCAAAAGGTTATTTTTCCATTTTAGAAATGTTCTTTGTTACTTGAGCCCAGTCCTTGACAGCTGGTTTAGTCTGTGTCATCCATTTCTTTGTGATAGCTTTTTTCCTGCTGCCAAAAGTACATTGCAAAGTTATCCATCTACTCTCTTTGCAGGAGTTGTATGTCCCAGATACATTTTAAAATCCAGATACTTTGCAGTGCTTTATTAATCTCAAGTACAAAATGCATTAACAGTCCTTTATTAATCTCAAGTACAAAATGCATTAACAGTAGGACAATTCCAAACCACATGGCAGTGATGTGTTAGCATAATGTGATTTTTATTATGTATATTCTTAGTGTATTCTTCCCTCTAATATTTTAATTGTTAAGCCCATAATATTCACTCGTGCATCTTCTTGATTGGAACAAGCACAACGCCTACTTGGGCAATTAGTCAATATTTTAATCTAATCGAGATCCACTTGTTTCAAAGATCGGCTTGGATCTTTTTAATTGAGGTCTACAGTCATCCTCTGTCTGTAAAAGTGTGTGCTTTGGAGCAGACTTCAGAGAAATAAAATGGGCTATTCAATAATTCATTAAATTATCACTGAAAGACATTTTTATTAGTTTTTAGTCAGAAAAAATACAGTTAAATCAAATGCCATGAAATAGGTTTTTGTTTTGTTTTTCCTTATCTCCGAGTACTCTACAGCTGACTCCTGGTTGTGGATGTGTTATTCTAATCAGCCAATATGCCAACAACGTATTAACCCACACTGATATAAATATATTATTAAAATGTAATCTGAGTTGCTCCTTGTACTTACAGTAATGATCTGACTGATTGGTATAGTTTCAGTACAAACTAAGTGCGTTGACCCCCTCTCCACACAAGGACAGACTCAGAAGATGATGACAATAGCACCGTCTGTCCTCTGATTGGATAACTCACTTAAGTACTTTAGAGAATACTTTGACCCCAACTTGGCAGAGCTCACTTTTGTCAATGTGAAGGAGTAGTGCTTCAGGACAGGAAATGCCACAGTATATAAACCCATAGCCTGCAGGGTATAGGTATAGTTACACAGTATTTTGTCTTGAGTAAAACATAATGGATGATACTTTTGTTACAAGGCAAGTGATCTTACTACCGATAACACTACAAATAATATAAAGGGAATGGAGATGTTGTAAGAAGATATAATTATATATATAAAAAATAATATGCAAGCTTTTATTCCCAATTATAGGTGTAGTTTTTCATCACTTTGATTTGAACAGGAGGGTGGGTGGTCAGATTTGCTCTGCTTCGAGTGGTGCACAGCAGGAGGCAGATATGAACATGACTGAAAGGGAATATTTTCTGAAAACGCAAATCATTTCTATTTGTCAAACAGTCAAAGAGACCTGAGCGAAAGTGCCCATTTCCCTGTAAAGATTTGCTCTGAGGACAGTGAGAGGTCTTCATCAGCTTCGTTTGAAATGAACACAAAGAGGAGAGGCCATTGTCACCCATGTCCCCAGAGACGCCTAACAAAGGCCGTACAGCATTAATATTCAAATGGGTTTTTACAGGTGACATGCACCGCACAAAAGACAAGCTAAAGAAGCAATCCTGTTGGAAAACTTTCTCTTGCCACATCCTGTCATAGCTCACTGAGTCGATTCTGGGGCCAGGCTAATCTTTTCACATTATTGACTTGGTACTCAGCATTTTGGCTTTAGGCTGTGAGAAAAGTAGGAAATCATTTTGGTACCACTTTATAATATTAATTAACCTATGAACAAAGACTTATTTCTAATGAAGAAATAGTTAATAGAAAACTGCTCACATATTTTCAAGTAGTAGTAGTAGTAGTAGTAGTAGTAGTAGTAGTAGTAGTAGTAGTAGTAGTAGTAGTATATAGTAATATAGGCTTAACTTAACTTATACAGGGAGGTACTAAGAGCAGATTTAATAACTACTTAATTAAGCGGTTTGGGTTATGAATCAGATTATAATTGTAGGTAGGACGCCAGAATCATTTGCTTAAAAAAATGTTATGAATGTATGGCTATTGTAGTAATTTATAAATGTATATGAGTATAATGTGATTGTACAGGCCATTGCTCTCAGACAAATGTGGGATTGTGCACTACGGTCACTATACATTTTATCCCCTCCAACACATTTGTGCAAATATCTAAGTCTTCTGGCACTATTTAATCAATTTTGGTCAAATTATTACTTGTACAAATAATTGTCTTGATTTCTGTTTTTCTTCCACACTTTTTTACTGTTGTTTTCTTGTGTATTAAGAGCGTATTTGCCAAATTAATTTCTCCGCTGTGAGATCAATAAAGTCCTTATTTTACAAACTACCTCATTTTGTACAAAACTAAGTGCCCAGCGGTTGACAATTATGTAATACAGTTTCTACAGTTACCATTAACACATCGTATAACGCTGTTGCCATGATTCTCGTCTCTTCATATTTCACATCATGTTAATCATAGTTCTGATTAATGACATTTGATTTTGACAATTTCCTGGTGATTCTGTAGCCAGACCCGATAAATTAAAAAAAAAACACAAAAAACATCTCTTGTTTACCTGTATATTTGATCTTTTTGTCCAATTTAGACGTTCTCTGACACTATCGTCCTTGAAAATGTTTGGGTCCAAGGATATAGCCACCGAGTGTGAAACTACGGGCACTGCAATAATCAAGTGCATGAAAACACACGCAAAGATGTATTTAGTGTTATTTATTTATATACGGGCACATTTAACAGTGGATATAAGCAGAGCGCACGTATATGGCTTAGTGGTATTTTTGTAGTTAGAGCTGCACATAATGGTTTTCTTATGGGGCTGTGTTTATCTGCACCAGAAACCTATGGCACCATATAATAACTTAGAAAAACATTTTTCATCTGTGAAGCATGTATAGGTTCTTCAACTCTTATACTGTGCTAATATGTATTGTAGAGCCTGGTGTAAGCACGGTGCATTATAGAACTAATATTTGCAGTAACTGTGACGTATTTCTTAGTCATGTAATTTAATAAATCTCATCTTTCTTTTTGACTTCATCCTCTGTAGGTCATTAATACAAGCAGTCCGCCTCATACATTGTGGTTTGCAGATAATTGGCAAACCAAATGTCTACAGTTACCTTTTTTCTTTTTTTTTCTTTCCTTATTTCTCTTGGGTTGTGTGTTGAACCATACATTTTTCAATTTTTCTATCCACCACAAGGGGCCATGTTCCAATGTTCTCAAATCTGACAGCTGAAAAGAATCTGATTCAAAATGCACGTGAGGAGGCAGATTATTTGCACTCACAACCGCAAAGGCACTTGAGCTATTGTTTTATTACTGTTGCACCAGTGTAACCTTCTTATTGGTTTGTGACTAAAAGCTGTTTCATTGTGAATTTGTTGGTGAAAACTATGAGTACACAGTCTGACAAGTCGTTCTGGATCAAAAAGCAGGTATTTTGTAGTTCTTGGCATTATAATAGCACACCATGTTCTCTACCTGAAGTACCCTCCTATAATTTTTCTCCAAAACATGTGTAATGCTGACCGCTGCTCTCAATCAGTCTTCTTTTCTTGGCTACACAAAGAAAACCTGCAGAATCGCCTTTCATCGCTCACAATATGACAAATCAAACACTAATTACAATATGTGCCACAAGTAGAGTCAACAAATCATTCTTCCTTTTGTGGATTTTTTTTCTATTGCCTTATTAATATTCCCATCGGATTTTGGAGAGGAATTAATCATATACTATGCACGCAGTGAGGTAAATATATGGATATGAATTCAGTTGGCAGCGTGCGGTACTCCTGCCCTGAGTGTGAGAGAAAAACCTGAGTCATGTTTAGATGGCCAACGATATGAGATCACAAATCTATATCCACATGACCTTCGACCTGTCTTTGCACACCGCTCAGATTGGAGATAAGTGGAGCGAGCATAAAACTTAATGAAAGTTTGATTACTAGAGGTATTAGTTCATATATTGCATTGAAGAGCTAAGAAATGCTAATATCCACTTGGCGATTTGGCATAGATTCTGTCTCTGATGTTTTTTCACGACGCTGACTGCCATAAAATGTGGTATAGTTGTCGTTTTATAACCAGAGACTGTATAAAGAAGTGGACTAAGGAAGTGTGACGTCATCCATAGTGTTTAGCTCCAGTCAAATGAAGCTCATGATGCTCAGCTGTTACAGGGGCGAATTTGAAGCCATGCACTTCATTAGGAATAGGAATTTATTAAAGGACAAAATGTTGAAATAAAAACCCCAGGATCGTGTAGATGAGGCTCACAGCAGCAGTCACAGAGAGAACAGTGATAATGTCCATTTATATATAGAGTGTAGGTTTAGAAGAACTGATTCTCAGTCCGCAGCTCTCACTATTGATGAGAAATGATGATTTCCATAACACAGCTCTTCCAAGGTCCATCTTACGCTTTTATGATATTTCTTTGTGGATAGCTCTATTTATGATCTGTGTCTTGAGGTAATGGAAGCGTAGAGAAGACTGTTCATAGACTGTTCATATCTTGTTTCCATCAAACTTGGGTCACATTGGGTTAAACATCCATTATTCCCTTACCTTACAACTCCCAAGTCACTCTTAAATGATCTTATATTTACTATGTCTGAGTTTTGGGCAAGACACTTGATAAGCTACAAATACAACCATTTTTTAATACATGTTTTATTCACAAATACACCATTTTGCTTTATTACAGATCTTGACTCCCTCTTCACATCAGAAGTATGAGGCTAAAAATAAGCACTGTGCTCTATTAATTACAATTAAGAACTCAAGTAAGCATTTGATTGTTACTGAGCGCCAATCTTTTCTTCTTCTTGTCTATTAAAAGACGCTGTAGTGGTCTGCCTGGCTTAACACATGCACATATGTCCCCTGGTGCAGGTTAATTTACTCTCATCACAGTCGGCTAGCCGTGAAAGTAAAAAAGAAAAAAAAAATCTGAGAAACAAAATGGAGGCCAGAGGAGGAGGGGTGAGTAGGACAGAGCAGAGGAGGAGACAGACCAAGGTACTGAAGTATTCCTAATAGCATATCTGCCATGACCCGTAACACCCATAGTCTCTCAGATGTTGATCTCATTTTCCTCCATGGCTAAAGTGAATTATTTCCAAGCTTGTGATTGTATAAAAAAGAAAATCCGCCTAATCCAGCCTTTGTTTCAATACGGCAAACATGTCTTGGCGCCGTTTTCCATTAAAAACTATTTACAACGAGAGCTGTAAAATAGTATGAAGCCACTCATTTGTTTTATTTCACAAAAGAAGATGGTTGGCAGTGTCTCAGGGCTGCTATATCCTGAGTTGGAGAGGCCTAGATTTAATAAATAATGTCAATACACTGCCAACAGAGGACAGTGAAATGAAGCCAGAAAACACTATATATACCGACATGTGATGGGAAATATGTCTACTATAGCCCAATACATCAGCTCATCCAATAAAATGTGCGCCGTTGGGAGCAAAATGCATAGCCTGCGTAAGGGGGATGCTTTTGTATGTAGCATAATGGCATTCTGACAAACAGACAATTTCTCCATTAAATTCAATGGGTTCTTTTAATCATACATCATTATCACATTGAATGCCTCACAGTCTTTACACAAATGATGCATATCCAGAAATGATGAAAATTCATTATAGAAAGTCAATACCAGTTCTGTTGGACCCATACGACAGTGCAAAAGTCTTGAGCAGGTTATTAACAGAAAGGAAAGCTGCAAATGATGGAGATAAGACAAACAGCAACGATAAAAGTGTAGCACGCAGAACTGGATTGTAAGACCCAAATTATGTTAGTGGATCAATTTTCTTGTAAAAATTTTAAAAGCAAAATATGGGTCTGATCAGTGATCTCATCCCAGGAAAATGTTTTATTGTTTTAATGGACTATGGCTGAACAATATTAAAGAAGACATATTATGCTTTCTAAATAATTATGATGTGTGATACCTGTGAGTTGGTATTTCATATTTTTTTTTATTTTTAACTCATATCAATCTAAAAAAACTTAATAAAATAAGCAAATTCACTGACTTTGAGTTGGAAACATTGGCTTTAATTTTGACCCACGCCTTTATTGTACGTCACATTAAACGTCATCAAAAAGTGCCTCATTGCTGGACCTTACGGATAGCAGCAGTTCACATTTTCTTTTCATTTGAGCCAAAACGATTCAGAAAAAAAAGGACCAAAGTAAGTACAGAGCAGTGGGAGCGTACGGAGCAGTAAGGGGAAAATGGGAATTTGATTGTAGAAAAACAGGCTGCTCAGACATGCATGAATTACACTGAAAAATGTCAGTTTTGCAAAATATGTCTCCTTTAAGCGTACGGTGACATCATACAGATATAAAAAGTATTTCCCTACCTGGCAAAAAGTTTTGCATGGTTTATTTGTGTTCATCAGCCAAACATGTTCTGAAGGTTCATATATTTTCATGCAAAATTGGTAATGTCAGGACAAGGATATGTATGACACAGTTTTAAAGTTTTAAACTGAAACTAATTTGTGTAGAGAGCTTCTTGGAAAATGTAGACAGCCTTGATTAAATTTGGATGTAAAAGACTCTTAACAATGAATTGAGTACAACTTTTGATAGTTTATAAAAAGTTATAATCCTGCTTTTTCATGCTTTTCAGGGTTTTACTTTTTAACTAAATTTAAGGACACACGACCTTTTATATTCCAACAAATTTGCTCACAATCACTGGCGTTTTATTTCAGACAAAACATTGGTGGATAACATAAAATTAGCCACTGCAAAAAGATGGATTTTCTTGTTCCTTTTTTAATGCTACAACTTGTATTTTGTGAGGGTTGATGTTTTTGGTTTTGACTTCCTGTTTTGCAGTGCATTACAAACTGTTCTTCAAATGAAAGAATTTATTATCACATAGTTAACAGATTGGAAATGTATACCAACAATTTAACAAGGACACATGTTTGTAATAAAATGTAAGTGCATTGATAGTGTAAGAATTATATTTATAGTCACAAAATGCGACTTAACCAAAGTTCACAAGAGTTTATAGTCGTCTCTGAGTAGAAACAACTCGAGCATTTTTAAATCAAACCATAATTGTATTTCATTACCATTTGTTTCATTGTGTTCCAGTGTAGATACTCCGCAGTAAGGCAAATATCCTGCAGTTTTGCCAAATAATTAGACTAATTTCAACTTAAAAGAGGGACACAAACAGCAGTGACTAAATGGCACAGATAAATGCACACATGTACTCAAAGATGCTCCCTTACTCCCTCCAGTGCCGTATAGTATAAATTAAAATCAGCCTGTATAAATTGCCTTTGTAGGATTTCAAAGTCGATAGCCATAGCAAGAGACAATGTTCGGCCAGTCTTTCTGCCACTGCGAGTTTCCCCTAGTAGCAGGTCCAGTCATTACCTGTCCTCTTCCATGGCCAACCTGCATGACCCCTTCAGAGCTCCTGTGTCAGTTCGCACAATAATTAGCCCCGCTCCAAATATATCTCTATGCCCGTCTGTTCCCTCCTCTTCTTTCTTCCCATGCACGTAATTATATCGCACAATGCCCCCAAGTACTTCTTTCAGCTCTGTAAAAATCCATCACCGTGTATTAAGAGATAAAAAGCATTTCAACTCACAGAAAACATCATTTAGACACCTCTCCGGGCAATTGCACTTCTCTTAAGGGCTGAATGAGCTTTTCCTCAGACCTCACACTCTATGGATCCTGATATGGTGCATGTGCAAGGCCGTACCTCATTCACCAGGGAGTCCATTGTCTCCGAGTTGGAATGGTAACTCAGATAGTATTCCTGGAGTTGGGAGTTTAGGTCCTGCTCTTGCTTGCGGGTCTTTTTCCTCTTCTTATGGTTGACAGAGTGCTGCTGCAGCTGCCTCATGGTGTTGGGATAGCGCCTCCATGAGACATAAATAACTAAGAGAATCAATGACACAGACAGAAACAGGGCCACGCTCCCCGCAATGATTTTATGGAAAGACATGTGTTCGAACTGTATCTCAGGGATGAAAGTAGTGAGGGGTTCGGGGTTGAAAGGTAAAGTGGTCCTTGTAAAAGTAGTTGTTTCTTTTGTGGTCTTTTTGTCCGTGCTTATGTGATAGACGGGGGGTGGGGTCAGAATCTGCATTGTGGCTTCGGGAACATCCAGCTCCGGGGGTACAGTTGGGAGATGCTGGCTTGTGGTGTTTTTAGCTGCGGTCGACGTGTGAAGTAAAAGTAGAGCAGTGGTCGAGAACACATTGTCCGGGCACGTGGAGTGGTTCCTTATGGCGTCCACCACTCGCTCGCCCTGCACCCTCTTGGGACCACTGCAGATCATGCTGATGTCTTTGGCGTCCCGGATGGTTAGGAGCCAAACCATTAGCGGGCAGATGCTAGGCCTGCAGTCCCAAGAGTTTCCCGCCAAACTGATGGTGGTGAGAGATTTCCAAGCCGCCACTGCCTCCACGGGGACACTGCTGAGTTTGTTTGATTCTAGATTGAGGATCTGTAAATTAGGCATGCACTGAAAAACCACCGGGTCCAGCGTTTGTATCTCATTCCCAGAAAGATCCAACTTTTGGAGCTTTTGCCAAATCCAGCGCTCGCCCTGGCTGATGGATCGAATGCGGTTCCACTGTAAGTAAAGGGCCTGCAGGTTGGTGAGACGTGGAAAAAGAAAGAAATTAATCCTGGAAAACTGATTGTGCTCCAAGTGAAGCTCTTTTAACTTAAACAAACCCAAGAATGTTGTTCGCGTAAGACTCCTCAACCGATTGTAACCCAAATCAAGAAACTCCAAACTCCGACACTCCAAAAACGTACGAACAAAAATTTGCTTGAGGCCGTTGGAGCGAAGATGTAGGTTTTGCAATTTTCGTAGGCCAAAAAAGTGCCCTGGGTGGATGAACTGGAGCTGGTTGTAAGATAGGTCCAGGTTTCGCAGATTAGGAATTGCACTGAACGTGTTGTTATGAAGATGGCTTATTTTGTTGGAACTTAGTATGAGTTCCTTGAGTCTTCGGACACCATGAAACGCCAGAGCATCCACAGTGTTGATGGAGTTGTGGTCCAGGTAGAGCCAGATGAGTTGATTGAGGTGGGCGAACTGGTACGGCAGCAGCCCCAGGAGGTTGTTGTAGCGCAGAGAAAGGCCTTGGCAGTTCACCGTGATGTTCTCAGGCACGTCCTGGAAGATGCCCGACTCACAGTAGACAATCTTGCCTTCACAGCGGCAACTGGCTGGGCACATCTTCTCCCCCTCGCTGAGCAGGAGCAGGACCGCCGCCTGCACCAGGAGACATGACAACCTCCAGTCCAGCATCCCAGAACCTGTTGGGGCGGGCACAGGGGCAAAAATCATACTCTAATCACTATTTAAAAGGACGCAATGACAAATCTAATCTCCAAGCATGAGGTCGGGTGGAGAGTAGCAGCTGGATGTCCATGTCACAGATCAAAAACTTCAAATGAAGAACGAATGAATCACTTTTCAGCTTGCATTTATAGCAGATTGATCACATTTAATTTGCTATTAGTAATATAATTTGCAGTCTGACAAATTAAATGGCTAATAGCATTTTATCATGAAGTAGTCTGAAGAGCTTGAAACTGTGTCACAATATTTCTAAAGATGATGACTTACCCATCCCTCACATATGGAAAAAGTAATCCTCTGAAATAGCCGGATAAGGAGCGCATTAAACCGCCGTCACCGAGGGAGCACACCAGTTCACACAGCCTCCCAGCGCATCCGCACCGACCATCACTTTTCCTCTTCAATTAACAGAGAGAATTAAAACACAAGTTCTTCCGCGAAGGGTCCGCACGGGTCTCCACGCACAGAAAAAATACGCGCTTCATAGTTAGAGCGGACTACAGTGTGTGTGTGCGCAATAGCAGCTTCTTCTGTGGGCTCCCGAGCGCCAGTGGACCTATCCCCCTCCTCCTCCCCGCTGTTCTCCTCGCGACGTGAGGTCTGCTTCTCCTCCTTCCCTCGCTCGCCTCCATCCCTCCCTCTCTCCCTCTCTCTCTCTGTGTCCCCTTCTTCTCACGTGTGGGCGTTTTAAAGCACACATATGCGCTATCAAGCTCTTTGGCTCCGTGTAATAATTAGCATTTGATCAACTGTTGATGTTGTCCATGTCTCCGTGCCTTCGTTTTGCAAATTAGCTTGTCGGTTGTGTGCCTCTGGGAAAGACAGCTAAAATTAATACAGCTATTAGATTTGTTTAGTCATTAAAGTAATATACAGCGTGCATTTTGTTTATGTGAGGCCAAATGAGGCGTGCTGTTGTCTTCGGGGACCCACATCTCAAACCCCAAATCTTTAGTCTGCAAAGTTTTTTCCAATTAAATTCTGGCGTATCATTGATTAAGATTCTTGCTGGTCATTGGTGATTTGCAGTCCAACAAAATGTATCTGCAGTTTAAGTAAAAACAAAGACACCAAGGGGACTGTTTACCCTAATTGCTTTTTGATTCTCGATTTTAATTTTTGCTGTTCTGGCTGCTTTTAATCAGATAGAACCTTGCCTAGGCTTAAATGAGTTTCAGTGCAAGGTAACAGCAACCCCTTGTGCATGCAAAGAGAAATGCACACATATTGTGAGCTTTTGACATTGGTATAGCACCTATTTTCAGTTAAAAAGACAGGAAACCCAGCTAAGTGCCCTTTAACACACAATGACTAGCCATCGATACTTAGTGGGAGTCAGGGATAATTCCAGGATCAAAGCAAGGTGTGATTATTAACACCACAGCGGGATGGTTATATCTGATAATGCCGAGAGCGCGTTCACTGACACACTTTTCTCTCATTGAATGTCAAAATCAAATCTGCCCCTCAAAGGACTCCTCTCGCGCACGTGTCTCAGGAGATCACATGTCATTCAGGAAAAAACTGAGGTAAACCGTGCAGGGGCATGCAGAAAATAGCGAGACAAAGCATGTGTGAAATTTAGGCCAAAGAATACGATTTGAGAAAAGGGGTGTGTTGTTCTGTGTGTCTGAGAGCTGCTATCAGTGCATCAAACGCATCTTATCTTCTGTTAAAAAAAAAAATCAAGGTGCAGTTTAGATAATGTCTGAATCAGATAATCCAGACACAGAGAAGTGGATATATTTGAAGCAAAAAGTGTTGATGCGGTGGTAGAAGATTACTATTTATCTGCACACTTTTTGGATGAAATTGTGGTTTGGGATTTCAAATTGTCACGATAATGGCAGAATCTTATTTGTAGTTGCAAAATTGATCGTAGGTAATTGTTCTTCCTCGTTTGTTTAATCATCCATTCATATATATTCATTCAGTGGAGAATTAGGCACAAGGAAACAACAGCCATATGTTGAATTGCGTCTTGAAACATCAACTCATTTTTAGTAGTTTTAGCCACATTTACAGTAATATTCACAGATTTTGGCCTGTTTAAATCGAGGCTCTAAAGACTCTGTACAGACCCCCTTTTGACACTCAGCGATATAGTCAGAATTTGCACATTTGTTTTATTTATTTCACTGTTTAATGTTTTGCATATTTTATTATGTGTTGATTTTATTGGAAAGTACTTTGGTCACCCTGGGTGTTGTAAAAGGCTCTATAAATAAAGACTGACTGATTGATCTAAGCAATAGTGATTCATACTTCATTAGTTGAGTCATATTATAGGCATTATAAGTAGAAATCCTTAAAGCTCGTACCACTGTGATGAGCACTTGACCTTAGCAGTAGAGGTAAAGACTGCTGCATGTATATCACAGTGACAGTATTTCTACATGCATGTTTGCTTCCTCCAGTTTAGTTCACTGTGTGCGGTGGCATCTTGCTGCCCGCTGTGTTAAGGTGAACGTGAACGAGTATATGAACTCTAATCTTGAGCTTTACTGTCACTAATGCAGACATGATGGATGGACCCCAGACATGCACTCCGCTTCTCAGGCATCTCACCCTGACCTTTAGCTTCCCTCTTGGAGCAATCCTGGGTTTTATTGAGTTAAACCATAACTCAATAGCAGGAACTGTAATCTTATAACCAGAGATTTTTAGTCATTTTTCATTTTGTCTTTTTGTCTCATAGCAACATGTGACTATATTGGCACAATGGAACGTTACATTCTCCACTGCCTTATCATATTTCACGGATGTATTCAGTAATTTTGAGATTTTTTTAAAGACAAATCCATAATTAAGAACTTCCAACATAAACAATAACAACAATTGCTTAATTAATAAAAAAAGAAATCACAATTAAGAACTCCCTTATTCATGGATTACTTTAATTTTAGACAATGTCATAAGATCCATGTGACAGAAGATAAGTAATTTGTGATATATACTGTGTAGACTGTAGAATCTCAGAGGCAGCCCGAGCTTTCATAAAGAACAGTGCAAAGAACGGTTCCTTATTGACATTTCAATTGCAGTTTTGCTATAAAAAATGTGAATTCCCCTGGGACTCTTCCAGCCTTAACCATCAACACCCTGCATAACACAGACGTGACAATGCCCCTTTGCGTCCTTTGGATTTGATAACTGTAACAACTATGCAACAGTGGGAATAGTAAATGTGATTGAATGACATGTTTTGGCACATTCCCCATGCATTTTCTATTAACCAAACAGAATACATACACTTGTCTCTCTTCCAGATCAGAATGTCTGGAAATAGCCGTGACCGCAAATGTCTTTCTTTTGTTTTAATAGGAAACCATTTTGGGAACGAGACATGGTTCTTCCAATTGGATTCTGATGCAAAACGGTGAAGAGCCGGCACAATGGGCTGTTATCACCTGCAGCTGGACTGTTGCTGAGGCAGAGACTGATGTAAGACATATACCACACTACAGTAATATGTCTCTGGAGCCATGTTAGATTAGGGTCACATCTAGTCTGCCGTAACAAGCCTGTCCGCCCTCATTACTATCAACTTCTCATTGTCCCACACACTACTCAAGATTTTACCTCAAGACAATGGCACTACGCAATCTCATAAATGTTGCAGGAAATAGTCCAAAATCACATGTTCGCATTTTGTTTATCTGGTGTTCTAGTGTGTGGTTGTTCTTTGTGTTATGAAAGGAGGAAACTTCTGACATCATCCACTCTGTAGGAAACTCCTTTTGCACAAAACTGCACAGAGTGGTTAGATGCAGCAGCCCATTATCACCACTTTTATTATGCATTGGCAAGCAAAGCACTCTGAAGATCTCCCAGGCTTCATTGTGTCCTCAAACATAAGACAGTTTTATAAGTAACAGGAACAACCACCTCACTTCTCAGAATTGAGAATGTGAAGCAAAAAATGAAAACAGTTTGATCAGACATTATTCCTAAAGATGTGAAAGTAAAAATAGTAGTTTACTCATTTGTTCCAATAATGTATTTTTACATTTTTGAAACTGCACAAACTATTCTGCTGGATATTGCTTTGCCATGCTTCATGGTATGACAATAAACTTCTTGCTTGTCTCTTCTTAGAGAGTCTTTTCCAGGTGCAGCTACCAGACTTACATGTCACATGTCGCATATTTTTGCCTCGAACATTCCAAGCTGAGCAATAACATCTGGCAGATCCCCCACCGAAAAAGGTACATATAGTGAATCAGACACCAAAACTTTCTTTTTCTTTTTATTGAAACAAGACCGTATAACAGCATGCAAAAACATTTAACAGTTTCCAAGGAGAATTCTCTCTGGGTCCTTCCTCAGACAGTAGAAGAGCGACAGACCCTTCAAACACTTCAAAATTATGCAGGACTACGGTAAAAATGTTTTTTATTTCTGCTTTAAATTTGTTAACATGATTCTAGGTGTAGATCTGTCCAAGTCCTGGTTTTGTTATTATTTAGACCAGTTGCCAGAATGTCTGTACATTAATGTAACAGTTTGATCTGGCAACAAGTTAAAGCATTTTGTCCTTTAGTTACGTATAAGTTAGATTTGACTGTGTAAAGTCAACCACCTGTGTATCCATTGTTAACTTCAACCTGCACATACAGACACAGCAGCTCTCGAAGTGCCCCCAAAATAAAACAGCATATAAATCAAAAATCAAAGGTGCAGGGGAATAATTTTAAAGTTTGCAATCACAGAATACTACTCAGTGCTCCCAGGTTTAAAAGTGGATAAAGTTTGAATCAGTGCCACAGTCAGTAGTCGGCAGGAAGACAAGCCCAATTTCAAGGTCAACTGCATAATCCAAACAAAGAAAGCATTTTGGTCTGATTTGTGTGATTTATTGAAACGGCGAGTAAAGTCACAGATTTTCAAGTAGACCTCTTTTTAGTAGTGTTTAGCTGTTGCTATGTAATTACAGCTACGGGAGACCAAGGTAAAGTGGACCTGCGTCAAGTCTTTTAAAATGCCCTAATTATTGGCGCTGTTACACACCTCTACACCGACTAGCTCCGGGATTCATTATGTTGCAAAAGCAGCCCCTTCTCGTCCTGTATTATTCAGGGCTCAGTCACTCACAGACAGTCATTAAAGTTTCATAGGAAGCAATTTGGTGGCTGAGTTATTTGCAAAGTGAGGAGAATGCATATGGTGTAACGATATCTTTGTTGTTTAATATGACATGAGTGTATCTCTTTTAAAGGCGCCGTGCTGCTGGCATTTTGATGCGGGCCCATCCGTCACCGTTGTATTCCGATCGTGTCTGGGCTTGTTTGACCTCAGAGTAATACAAGATAAGGCTGAGGAAAACAAGTGGAAAACAAGTAGCTCAGAAAGAGTTTGTTTGAAAAATGCCATTCGCTCCTCCTCTAATTACTTTATGATGTTCCTGTTGTATCTGAATAGGGCGGCTTGGTGGTATAAGCGCGGGACGATATTGATTTTTTTGCCACGATTATCCAAAATAACTGCGATTAACAATAATATCACGATAACTTATTATTTCTGACTGTTCAAAAATGTGAGTTATAAAGACTCTTATTATGGATAATGTGTTAAAAGATGCATTGCGCAACTTTTCTGGAGGAGGGTTCATTACTTTCTTGTCACCAGGGAGATGTTATTGCACGTTTACGCAGCAAAAAGTGCAGTTTTAAAATGGACTCTGACAGAATCACTTTTAACATTTTCTTAGGGTTTATATAAGTCCAGTCTGTTCTAGAGTTAATTTAACATTTTTGGAAATGTTAATTAAGTAACACTGGACCAAAGTTCCTGTTTAACCCCAAAATCAAGAGTAAATGGATAACACTTTGTAGGGTTATCCTGATCCTGTTTTTTTTTTTTTTTACACTTTTTTTTAGTTAATTTAAGATGAATGTTCCTGTTTTTTTTTTTTTACACTTTATTTTAGTTAATTTAAAATGAAATTATGCACAAAACTGGTTCAAACTGGTCTTCTCTGGTGGGAGTTTGAGGTGATCGGTGGGAGGTGCCAAATTAACACAGGAGAAACTGAATTTACACTAGTGGAGGTTGAATTAACTTCAACCATATCGACTCAGTTAACATAACACTTTTTGTGTTAAAAACAACTCTGAAATGTTAACCCTCCAGTTATTGCTGTGTAGCATCTATTCATTACAGGGCTTCATAATGCTTCAAAATACAACAAGTCTCTCTGTGAAAAGCATTGCCTCTCCACAGATCTGACCTCTAATGTAGACTATAGTTGTTTCCCTTGTGAGAGATGGTTTAATCTTTACCGTGGAATATTCTGTACAAACATTTTTATGAAGACAAGCAGGTAACACACCCTACGTCAGACGTTGCAGCTTGAAACAACTATTATTTAGAGTAGAACTGAAAACAACAATACTTTAGAGGAGAACAACATGGACCAGGTACAGTGTGGTGCTATAATAATGATTCTTTCTTGGTGATTATCACAGTTATACAAAATATACCATGAACTATTATGGTCTTTTCTGTTAATCTATATAGTTTATTGGTGACAAGGTTAACACAGAGACCTGCTATATTATTACAACTGTGAGGCTGGGATAACAAGAATCTATAAAGAAGTAACCAATACTGACCAGTCGCCTAGAGCAGTGGTTCCTCAAGTACCCTGTAAGCTTTACGTCATACTTACCCTGATACTTATGATTTAATTGTTTAGTAAATGTGCTAATAAAATAATTTAAAGTCATTTGTGTTCAAAGTATGTTCAAGTCAAAACATTTACTACTAAGAAATACCATAGATTTTACTTTATTTCTGAAATTATTGCTCTGCTCACAAACCCAGTGGTCCTGGTTATGAAACTCTTGCTTAGGTTTAGGCTGCAGCTCTCTCTATATATTTAAAACATGTCGTACTGAATGATAGTAATGTATGCTAAATACTGATGCCAACTTTCTACTAAACATGTGTGTCTGCATGTGCAATATTTATTCTGTATATCTTTGTATGGCTGGAGGGAGAGAACCCAGCCACAGAAACACTATAAATGCACAGGCCCCATTCAGCGTATGTGAGCCCACCGAAACATCAAACCTACAAGCCGCTGTAAATCACTAAATTATTCACGCACGCATTTTGCTATGTATTATTTTATACCTGTCAGTGATACCAGGCATTGTAGACATACTGTAAAAAGTAGGGCATAACAGATTTCTTTTGGGAATCGATGTGAACCAAGGTGGGACCATGTGCATCTGAAGTGTTCCATAAGGGAATAGTGTTAGTCTCCTGTTATTCATGTGTGTGTGTTCATAAAACATACTGAACAAAAACTTTCAGTTCAAAGTGAAGCCAATACAAAAGCAGAGGTTTTTTCCCCAGGCAACAAGACTGTTTTTATTAAAGTATATGAATAATGGTGAGATTTACAAACACGCCAAGTGAAATATACTCTACTGTCAGTTTAAATTGTGCTTAGTAAAAAGAAAAACTAGATAGAAGTGATGGGAAAAGGCCTCAAAATATAATGTTCTTCTTTAACTTAAAAGGATATTGAACTAAAATCAAGGTAAATGTGTTATTTTACTTATTTACATGTTAGGTTCTTTTATAATTTCAAGCATTTTAATTTTGAATTTAAAAATGCACTTAAATACTCTTTGTAAGGTCAGTCTTAGTCGCTCCTCTGTGTGTGCATAAGACTTAAGTTATTAGGGTGAGCCTGTCCTCTGCATGTACCTGGTGTTGGAGTGTGGCTGGTCCGTCCTTCACCTCGTGTTAGCCCATTGATCTAACAGTAACAGCATCAGTATGTGCTGTCGATGCACTTGGCGACGCTGCTTTATTTGCCTGTTCTCACATTTTTGTCACAAAGTGCCTGTGATGGAGGCTAAAATGTTCATTAATGTCTATTACTGGTAATTATGCAGCTCGTTCAGAGGCAGGGCTGAGGGAGTCATTACGAGTGATGACTTTGACCTAGACTTAAAGTCCCATTATGGGATTTTAAAAGCACCCTATGTTTGTGTATAACGCTTTTTGATAGGCAGTGTGTTTTAATAACCCATTGTGTTTTTATAGTGTTAATTAAAATAACAACTTCTAACAGAAAATAACTTAAAAATAAGCACATGTAGCACAACACCATCTGTTGTTTTGCTCCAGGAATTACTGTCAGTCAAGAGTTTCTGATGCATTACAGAGCTACTTAATATCATCTTCTCATTTGAATTAGATAGTCATCAGCTTCTGTGGTTGCACAACATGTATAAATTAATGACTCTAGTAAGCATGGTGAAAATGAAAACAGGAAATGTCTGACTGTCCAAGACTAAAAGCAGGACAAAATATAGTCCTACACTAGACAATAAGGACTGAAACTCATCCAAGAGACCACACTGGACCGAGTTAAACTGGACCAACACCAAGGCTTGGAGAAGTTAGGCCCGTAGTAGTAGTAGTAGTAGTAGTAGTAGTAGTAGTAGTAGTAGTAGTAGTAGTAGTAGTTTAATGTGCAGCTAGAGTATGTCAATGTCTGCGATTTTATTACTTTATAATAGTAAATAGCGTATTCGATAGTAATTTAAAGGGGTCAAGGTACAATCAAAAGATCCTTCTCTCTGTGCAGTAAATGTGCGCTGTGCATATGCAGGCTTCTGAGGTTCAACGGGCCGGTTTAATATTTTCTTGTGCTGTAATTTGCACTTTCCTCACTTAAACTCCACGATCACTACACGAACGGTGGTTTGTTCTCAGTATCACACTACACAGTGTAGGGTTAAATAGTTTGTCTTGTCCTTGTCCTTGTGCTGGGCACGCTCCCTGCTCGCGTTGCTCGCGCTGCTCGCGTGGGTTCACGTTGTGGTACACGTGTGTGTCCAGCAGAGGGCGCACGGCCTCTAAGAACGCGCCGCGGCGCACGCACCATAATCCCACACCAGCATCTTTCCTGTTGCTATACAACTGATTTATTCTTGATGCCGCGGTCAACCGGCGTAATCCACTGAAGACTGCGCCTTTTCCCTCAACCCCTCAGCCATCATTCAGGCGTGGACACGGCTAACTTATCCTGCTCCGGACCACTTTGTACCTCCTCACTTGAATGCTTTTCTTATTTCTTCCAGTCAGTGTAGATTCAACAATTGGCATCTCGTGGTTTTAAATGTTTTCACAGCTTTTAGACAATGTGATTTTGGAGAGGAAAAAAGCTTGAGCTCCTCCGGTGACAGAGTGACGGACTAAAATATGCAGCGAGCTGTTGCTGTACGGCGCCTGTGGAAACTAAAGGCATAAAGGTTGAATGCACACCTCCTGGACCTACTTCTATCTCCGACAGGTGTGTGGCTGTGTGCGCGGAGGGGGGACCCGGGCTGCAGCACCGCGCTAAAAGGGGCTGTGTTCACTGGGCGCGCACACGTTGTACCAGGGTCCATGTCCAACTATTTGGACACAACGCCGAGAGCTTCTAACATGTGGAACCGGGACGCATGCAACAGCCAGCCGTGAAGCAGCGGAGGGGGACAAGACACTGTGCCAATATGGGTAAGTGCGTCTCAACTAATGTAACGGGAATTGTTTGAAGTCTTGGCTGATTTCCTGATTAGATTAACTTGGAAAAAAAAGGGGACGTTTGGTATTTGCCCCCTGCGGATACTGAGTGATGACTGCAGGCTGTGGAGAGGGAGTTTTTTTCCCCCAACTCTGTGACAAATCACGCCTGATGCTCCCGGTTATCACTTAGCCGCTGCCATGTCTCAAGAACACGACTTTGTGATAACATGCAAGTGTCTATTTGTCAGGGGCAGTATGCAGATGGCGCCTCACAGCTATAGAGACACTGGTTGTAATATTTGATTTCCTGCTTCATTGCCTAGTCTATTCCATTTGTTTCTGTGAATGCTGAGTGCAGGTTTCTTCACCAAATTAGTTTCCTCTCTCTTTGTGTGTGTAGGGCTGGCAGTGCTGTTCAGATGGCTTGTGTTCATCTTGGCTGTGCCCGCTTGGCTGTTTGCTGCCCCCAGTGGCCCCCGGGAGCGCCCTTGCCCCCTAAGCTGCAGATGCGATGGGAAAATAATCTACTGCGAGTCCAACGCTTTTCGAGACGTGCCCAGGAACGTGTCGGTCACCACGCAAGGCCTGTCCCTGCGCTACAACAGCCTCATGAACCTTCGCTCTCACCAGTTCGCCGGCCTCAGCCAACTCGTCTGGCTCTATCTCGACCACAACTACATCACCACGGTGGACGGACAGGCTTTCCATGGCATCCGAAGACTCAAAGAACTCATTTTAAGTTCAAATAAAATCACGGTTCTGAAAAACAACACTTTTCACGATGTTCCCAATTTGCGCAACCTTGACCTTTCTTATAATAAGCTCCAAGTTCTCCAGCCCAGTCAGTTTGTGGGCTTAAGAAAACTGTTGAGTTTGCACTTACGATCCAATTCCTTAAAGACTATCCCTATGAAGGTTTTCCTTGAGTGTCGCAACTTGGAATTTCTTGATATCGGCTACAACAGACTACGCAGCTTGACGAGAAACGCTTTTGCCGGACTCCTTAAGCTCGTTGAACTGCACTTGGAGCACAATCAGTTTTCCAAAATAAATCTGGCACACTTTCCGAGGTTGACCAACTTGAGGGCGCTATACCTGCAGTGGAATCGGATAAGGCTGCTAACCCAGGGTCCGCCGTGGATGTGGACTTCCTTGCAAAAGCTGGACCTCTCTGGAAACGAGCTAGAAGAGCTGGACCCGAGTACGTTCCAATGCCTCCCGAATCTCCAAACTCTCAACTTGGATTCGAACAAACTCACCAACATTTCACAGCAGACCGTGGACACTTGGATCTCTCTCACTACCATAAGTCTCGCCGGGAATCTTTGGTACTGCAACCCAAACATTTGCCCTCTTGCAGCTTGGTTGAAGGCCTTTAAGGGCAACAAGGAAACGGCGATGATCTGCGCCAGTCCGAAGGAATCCCAAGGCGAGAAAGTGAGCGATATCGTGGAGACTTACAATATTTGCAGACCGACTCCGAGCCCTAACCCCACCACGACCACGACAGTCACGAGCACTTTTAAACCCAGGCTTGTGCCACTGCCCACTCAACCCTTTGTGGATAATACGCCTATCTCCAACAGGACAGCCACGTCTACCACACCCCCTACGACTACCCCAAACCCCACCGAAGCCTCCCCGACCATCCCATTACCTGATAGCGAATTCGTGTCCTTCCACAAGATCATAGCCGGTAGCGTGGCCCTGCTCCTATCGGTGGCTATAATTCTCCTCGTTATCTACGTCTCTTGGAAGCGCTATCCCAGTAGTATCAAACAACTCCAGCAACGTTCGGCAGCGGTGAACAAGAGGCAGAAAAAGACAAGGGAAACAGAGCGCTCCCTAAACTCCCCGCTGCAAGAGTACTATGTGGACTACAAGCCGTCCCACTCAGAGACTATGGACGTGTTGGTTAACGGGACGGGACCGTACACGTACACCATCTCAGGCTCCAGGGAATGTGAGGTATGACCGTTGCCCCCCTACTCCAAAATCCATTTCCACTGCGCGGCATGAGAGGTAAATTTTCTAACAATCTGTGGAAGAGGAAAAAAGATATTGACTTTCTTTTCTCCTCTGTCTGTGTTGGTGTGTACAAAGCAGTGGTTCTCAAACTGTGATAAGGCTCCACCGCTGTTTGCAACTTTTCGCACTGCAAAACTGAAATAGATTATTGGTATCGGTAGAGTTTCGGTAAGTTTGATTGTGTAGATAAGAGCACACAAGTCCATGTTTAGGATTAGGATCATGTTTAGCCCCGGTTTTGGCTTAAATATGTTACAGATTATGTTTTTGTCACATGCTTATTTAGATTTCTGGCTCAGGACTGCTTGAGTTTGGCCATTTTCTAGTTATTCAGCCCAGTTTAGTCCTCATTCAGTTTGGGTTTGGCTTGATTTATTTGCTGTTAACCCCTGGCAATCCTGTTTTACTAAGGTAAAAGGTATGTAACTAGGTAACTTTTATGGAGGAAAGTGTTATTGCTTTCTCTGTAATGTTCTACAGTATGGAAAATAATCATCAAATGTGTTTATTAATCAAATTTATCTTGAAAAAAATGCATTCTTGCTGTGCGTGGGCTTGCATCTCAATTTGGCAAAGCCTCTTGCAGAAAAATTACACCGTGCACCTTTAAAACAGACCCTAGTTTAGTTTAGTCCTAGTGTAGGTTGGTCTATTCTAATTAGTTCTGGTTTCCGGCCTGGTTTAGTCTTAGTTCAGGCCCTTCTTAGAAAGTTTGAGAACCACTGGTAAGGAGCTTCCATGCACAGTGACTGTATTTGCAATATGCCTCATCTATTTGTTTCCATATGATTACCCAGCTGCTGTTCTGAATCATATTTTACGGCTAAAATATACACACCATCAGCTTGGAGTGTAGCAACAGCTTTTCTGCCCACAAAATAAAGTGGCTTTCAAGCAACTATGAAATTTTACCTTTCCTTTTTGGCATAAAACAGCCCTGCATTTTATTAGCCAGTTGGTTAATTGCTCTCAAATGACCATCTGTCCTGATTATGATGTATGGGATCCAGTTACTGTGCAGGTGGCCGTCCCTTGTGCGTTCGTCTTGTGTCTTGTGAGAATTACTGTATACTCTGTGTAGTCGTGCATCTGTAAATACTGAGAGTCATATAAACTAACTATGTATGTATTTCCTCGCACTTCCCCACCTCGAGGGATAGTGTGTTTAAGGTTTTACTCGCTAGTTAGTTCAAATTGACTTCATGCAGTCACAGCAGGCAGAACGCAGCGTAATAAAAGCCCTCGGCCAAATAAAAGATAAATTATGCACTCATCCCCGTTTGGCAATGGAGCTCTACTGCAGGAATAGCTCTCAGGCTGCATTATGCTGTTCAGAGATTTTTGGGGTAAAGTTGTATTGGCCAGAATGAGTTTCAGCTTAACGGCACAAATTAAATCTCAAATATTGGATGCCGTGTTGTGTACTGCAAAACCACGAAGCACAAAAGTTCACGACCCCTTCTGGTTTGTCCATTTGTTTGGGATGTTTGCCTGGCTTCCTTTCCCCTGCCCATTGCAATCTTTGTCAAACAGAAAAAAAGAAAAAAAAAACATGTATATTTAGCTTTTCTTTGAGAACAAAAAGCTTACTAAATATAGACTGGGGCTTAACTTCAATATGCCTGGCTGGAAGTAAAGACAACTCAGTCAGGGCACAAATGTAGCCAGACTAGAAAAAAATATGAATAGTACAATAATAAATGCACTGGACTAACTACTACGAAATCAGAGTTAATAGGGCATGGGGGTGGGCAGCTTTTTTGGAAGTTTGAATAATATAATCAATGTTGCAACAAAAAGAACCTGTAAAAAAGGAAGAAAAATGTGTTGTAAAAGTCTAAATAGGGGTATAAAGTGACTTAGAACAGTGATTTCACAAGATTATTCACAAATACAGACACATACATTTAAAAACAACACATATATTTGCATCATAATGTCTGAATGCTTTTACTGACACACTTAGTTCTATTCAAATCATTTCTGCATAGTGTCAGTTTCTAACAGAAGTCATCTAGAAACAACAAATCACTGCCTTTGCGAGCTCTTGGCAACAGCAAATGAGACTCTTGGTGTGAGTGTAAATGCCATCCTCATGAACTTACTGTGCCTTACTGACCTAAATTAACCCACATCAGCAAAACGGAGACAAACACAGGCCAAAGCGTCCCGACTGATTCCTATCATTTTGTGTAGTGTCACTGTAAAGTGTTGCCTTCAAAACTAAAGTCATGTAAAACAGCTTAATGTCCCCGTGGTGAACCCAGCAGCTGCCTGAGCTGTCTGTATGTTGTGATGTCTTAGCCAAGACATTGTAGCTCCCTCTGTGTTTGACTGAGAAAGTGAAACAGGCAGGTTAGTGACTAGATTTCTAATGATTTTGGAAGACAGTGCAAAATAGTGAAGATAATGGGAGTGTATTATGCTTAAAGGAGATGTATTTTAAAAACATCTCCTGCTTTTTCCATAATGAAATTCCTTAACAATTTGCACACACAAAACTGTATGTTGAGTGATTCATTTGTGTTTGAGTAATACTGTATCAGCCTTCATTTGAGTGCTCTACCCCCTTCTCCCCTCACCTCGGCCTGTCAAGATAACACATTTTGGAACATAATATATTGCTACAGAGATATTCTGAAATAAATGATAACGTGAAACTACTTGATGCACCTGACTCAATAACAATAAACCCAGATAATCCCAGTAAATGATTCCTACATAAGAAGTATCTCTAAAAGGCAACAACAAATACACAACAAAATTAACCAATAATTAGCAATAGAAGTCACACATTTAACGTTCTACAGTTCTAATCTAGTTTTATTACAACAAAAATATTAAAAAAGAACAAAGAAGCTGTACATACGACAAATATTAAGCCCCAAAATGTTCCAGTTTTCATTATCGATATAGTAATTAATGTGTCAGTCCTGCCTCCTCTGTACTTATAACATTACTTTTTGAGGTCCTCATGCACAATAATTAATAAAAATATTAAGTAGGAACTAACTTGCTATTTAAATACCATTTCTTTTACTCTATCATTGTATTACACTGTTATTCTTAAATTAATTGACCTTGATGGCAGTGACATTTGCAGTTGAAGCAGTGTCACAGAAATGATGTTAGTAGCAGCAGTAATTAGCAGTAGTTCAAGCAGTCATGTTTTCTTATTAAACTGTAGATGTTGTGAACCTTTACTACTTCTTATTCAAACACATTTTGTTGTAGAATATTTCAGTGAAGTCCACATTTGTACCTCGCCCCCCTCTGATAGGAGCGGCACAGATTTAGCCTTGAGTTTGGCTGTACCCACAGTGTCAGCCCTCTCGATTAATTGTCCATTGTCCCAGTGGCCCCCCGCCTCCTTCTCCATGCCCCCCTCACACACTCCGTCAGCCGGGACAGGTGCCAGCCGGCCTGACCCTGAATAAGGATAAGCCGGGGAAAATGAATGAATGAATCAAGCTCGGGGCAGCAGGACTTCACATGAGTCACCCTGAACAGAACTGCTTTGAGACATCGGACACTGAGACGGATCAATCTACTCACGTTTAATTTGACTTTTACTATCTTGTATTTTTCCTTTTTAATTTAACACAACCTTCTTTTGAGCGGCACTAGACACAAACATGAAATATGACTTTATATAACTTTTTGTTGGGGTTCAGTTACCAGAAAGTCTCCATGATGTTAATACTTTGCTCAATGCTCCTTTGTATGGGGTTATACTGATATATCTTCTTATTTTTGGCTCAAACATACCATCAAAAACACAGATCTGACTTGTAACTTGGCCTAATGGTGCCATCTGCTTGTCTGTATGAACACATGTCTATAAACTCAATACCAGAATGGTAAAAATAATGATTAAAATCACTTTTTTTTAGATCACAGAATGTTTAATTAAATTTAATTTATTTAATATATTTATTTAATAGAATTTTATTTTATTTATTTTATTTTAT
>KN506323.1:3370-16081 GCA_000787155.1 Scartelaos histophorus
GTGTCAGGGCCATATTGATCTGAGGACCTGCAGAGGTCAAAGGTCAGAGTCTGTGACCAGTGTGTGTGGAGTATATGCAGTGTGCAGTAAACTCTTTTGAATTTGAACCTTGTATCTGGGGACAGACTCAAATTGAATATGAACATTTGACATACATTTCATTTAATGAGTGTGCTTATTACATTATTATTAACCTTTTTTTTGTTGTAATACTAGACCAGACCTGAACATCCAGCTCCAGGGTCACATTCGGCTCTTTGTTTGACTCTGACCGGCCTGTTCAAGCTCATTTGGAATTACAAAATACACATATTTTATCATTTTGCTTCATGTATGGACTAAAGCTGCATCGCTTTTATTTTAGAGGTTTTTATAAATATATAAAGTCTTCCCAGTGTGACCAGCGTCAGCACAATGAGATTTACTGCTTTTTATGAAAAAATACAATGAATATTATGCAGAATTGAGTTAAGTATTTTTTTTTTCTCATATGGCCCCATGGAATAAATCACTGCCCACCCCTGTATTAGATCATGATAATGATTTTGGTTTGTGAATGTTTTTTTCCATAGGCTATTTATTCCCAATTGACGCTAGTCACATTTAGATAAAGAAAATGTTGGACTGAAAAAAACATTGAAAGGTGTAAATAAACTTAAAAAATCTTTAAGTCAGTCTAAAGCGGTAAAACGAATCACTTAAAATAAATTCTGAATTCAGTGATTCTCACCCTGTCCTCATTTAGTGGACACACTGCCATCTGGTGGTCAGAGGATGTAAGTGAAATTGTTTCATGTTCCGTTTAGATCTGAGTTGTAGCTTCTACTCTGACTTGTCTTACTTTTCTTACTTGAGTAATGTACTTCAGAGTATTATTATTTTGAAGTAATGATGCTCTAACTTTTCTGGTAGAAGGTGGAACAGTTTGGCAGTAAAACGCTTTTACTGTGAGTGGAGCCTCCTCTCCAAAAATCAGATTACTCACACCACATGGAACTGTTTACATGGCATTTCAGTAATCAGATAACTCCACAAATCAGATCATGATCAGATTTTTGATATATATAGTCACTGTTATGAAAAAAAACAAAAAAAAAAACAAAAAAAAAGACACAGAGACCAGTGAGATTTCAGCCTTTTTAATCCTTACTCAAAGAGAGACAGTACACTTTACAGGGCAAACTCCTCTCTTCTCCTCCTCCTCTCAAAATCCACCTTTTCCTCTCCTCTTTCTCCTCCTCCTCCTCTAAACGTGCCCAGACTGTTGGTAGTTGGGCACACAGCCACTCACACATTCACGCGTTCATTCAGTCATGTGTATACTGTGTATCTGCTCATATTGGCCCCAGATACAGCCTTAATTATCCTTAATAAAACATGAACAAACACTTCACTCAGAATGAACAATTAGTGCGTTAAGACTGATTCAGGATGAGTAACTACACAATTATAAGTTTAGAGAAGTGATTGAAAGTTCACTGTGTCGCTTTTTTGTTGGAGGTGTGAGTGCATGTGCCTGGAATGTTGTTTTAATTGCTTAAAATATGCAAAAAACAAACAAAACTTTACCGTACAGAAACACAAGTTATACAAGAGATTTTACTTCTGTGGCGTATTAACTGCTAACACGTCACATATTTTGGTCATGTCTTTTATAGTTTTGAAAGTTTTGTTTTATAGATTTCAGTCTCTCTTTGCTCTCTGCTCTAAGTCACTTCCCCTTCAGAGCAGTATCACAACAATCAGTTCCTGCTCATGAAACTACTGCACATGCATCAAGTTGTAGTTGTGTTTGTATCATGTTTTTGTGTATTTATGTGTATGGTATTGTAGGAACCTGGGGGAGGCTTGTGGGTGGAGCCTTGTAGAGGTTCTCACAGCTAACCGTGAGGAGAGATCACTAAATTACTCAAACATGCATGGAAAACCTCTTCTTGTGTGTGGTGGAAAACAAAAAACAAAAAACAATTAAAAAAAAGACATATTGTAAAACATTCTATGCAAAATGATACACATGGAAACTAAGAATAAGACTGGCTTAAATCATTCTTAACAGATCATTTGTTCATTGTGAATTAAGTCAATATCCATTCTTTATTAAGTGATACAAACCAAGTTAGCTATATGCTATTATTTTTTTTAATATAAAGTCTAATAGAGTATAAAATTGTTTGTTCAATTCAAAATCATACCAATTTACACATATAACGTATATGAAAAATATTTAAGGTTATATCATTTTATTGATTTATTTTTCAATTACAGATTTTTTTTGTAATTTTTGAACAATGAATCAATATTTTATAACAACAATAACTATTTTTTTTAAACCTTACTTGCTCATATTCGGATAACAATAATGGAGTTAACAGGTACATTCATTCACACATAACCACCTCTAATCACCATCGACTCCGCCTACAGAGCTTTAGCCCCGCCTCCTCCTACGCTTCCTAATGGAACTAAATGGAACATTGTGATTGGTTGAGCCTCAGTGACACCTGTGAGGTAGATTTCTTTCTCCAGTCACGCCAAAACAAACATGTAAAAAGTGAAAAAAGTGTCTCCTCACAAGAAGCTCCTCAGTCCTCAGAGGGAGACACTGTGTTCACATTGTGTCGTGTTTTTAAAAGTGAAATTAAAATGAGAATCAGTCAGATTGGTGAGGTTACATTTTTGTGTTTTGTTTTGTCCCGATTTAAGGGAAATTTCAGTGGTCGACTACTGTAACTGTGACAAAAAACACAATTACCGATACCAATTACACTTTACCTTAGTATGTAAGCAGTGTGAGCGTTGGAGCTGGGGGTGCAGACTGGCAGGTGGATTCTGTCAGTTTGTCCCAGGGCAGCTGTGGCTACAACAGGAGTGAATGAATAATCCACTGGCTGTAGAAATCCCATGAATTAACATTATCATTATTAAAGATGCGCTGAGTAACTTCAAAACTGGAGGGCTGGGTAATGGCTGAATGAAAATGACTTAAAAGTAGTGAAATTATCTGTTCATGCAGTTAAGTTCTCTTCAAATAAACTCCCTCTAGACTAGAATGAAGCAGTGTCTGAACTGGCAAGTACATAATAAATATGAAAAGAAGATGAAAAATGCAATATAAGTTTTAAAATCTTGGCCAGATCACAGAAATGTGTTTGTCTGGAATGTTCCACAGTATGGCATTAAACAGGTGTTACAGGTGTTTAGTAGCCCAAAAATATTTTGGGAAACATGAATTATGACTGTGCAGGCTTCTCTACAGAGCTGACCAAGTTTATTTCCATGGAGACAAGCAGATGGTGGACTCTCAATCAGAAAAGTTACGCAGTGCATCTTTAATATACTGTATGCGCTACAGTCCAATTTGGGATGCGCTAGCTTGTCAAGATCAGGAAAGATGAACTTCAAAATGGATCCAAATATAAGGTGTAAGGAGCCTGTGAGCAGAACGGTTCATCCCAAGCTCTGGTCACACTGGATCCTCAAACTGATGTATGGACGTAGTATTAAATCACAATATCAGAAGAGAATGTGAGTTGGGAAAGTGTATCTATGAACACAGACTGTGCTCTGAGCTGCCCTGTGGAGCCCCATAGCGCCCTCCTGAGGCTGCAATAGAAAAGAGTCGCAGATAGACAAAGTGACAGTGGCTCTGCCTCATCAGACACTTTTACTTTCACTTTAACTGAAAAGATAATGAAAAGATACAACACAGACGGGTTTCACTCCAGCACGTTCAGCAAACTCCACATTTCCACTGTGAATCATCTTCACTGAATCGTTTTCATCATATTTCGTTTGTAAAAGTTTGCAGTTCATAATCGACTTGTAGTTCATAAATTATAAAAGCAGATCTATGAAGAGAAGCCTCTGTCTCTCCTCAGGTTGTTTTTCATTCAGAGCGCTTCAGTAATTCATATTCATCTGATCAAATGGACCTGATGAAGCTAGTTACAGAAATCAGGTTTGTTTAAAGCAACAGAATGAAACTTTTTGAAGGTGGAACGTTACCTGTATGACTCCAAGCACACTAGAACATTCTCCATGGAGCTACACATGTCATACTGTTGGACATCCAAAATGTTTTTTAGATTCTCTAGAACCCTGCATTTGGTTTCATATCTGGCCTAAATATTTGGGTAAAAATTTTATGCTACTTCATTCATTTAGAGGTTGCTCAAGAAACATGAAAATTGTCCTGTACTATAACATAGTGAACCAAATAAATAAGGAGTATTCCAGTAATTTGTCATTTTATTCTAGAAACACAAACTGAAGCTTAGAAAGTCCACAAACATTGCGTAGAAAGTCCATAAAGTCCACAAAAGTTGCATAGAAAACGCTTGAAAATGCTTGAAAGCGCAAAATGAGTCGATTTCATGCAGCTTGAGCAACCTCTAAAACCTCTCCTCCTCCAAATACAGGTCAGAGTTGTGGAGATGCAAGCCTGCCCACAGTAACACGCGTGTTTTTCAGCATTTTTAGTGCTATAAACACAACCAAAATGAAAAAGCTTTTAATGTATTCTTTGGCTAAAAAGTTACATCCTGGAGCTTTAACTACTTGAGTGAATCTCTCAGTCTGTTTAGGTGTAAAAAAAAGTGAAATCCTGCATTGATTTGAAAACCTTCTCTCCACCGTTTGCCGTAAACGTGCCTGTTGAAACAAAACTCGGGGAAATACAGTCACAAAAAAAAAATAAACGAAAATAAAACAATAAGCAGGAAATGAACACGACACATTGCATCAGTGACACAGCTTCAGACGATACTACTGTGAGAAACCGTGGAGCTACACCTGATCTCCCCTCGTCCCTTGTTCCCCCGGGCCCATACAAAGTGCACTGGTTTTCCTCTAATAACTTACATGTTTGATTACACGCAGATTGTCATAGGTGAGTTTTGCTTTAAGCTGCACAGTAAAACTACGCCCACAGTTTCCTTTTGGCACTTTTTTCCTACAAAATAAAAGCCTATGATTAAAATGATAAAATAGAACTTTAGATTTAAATTAAGTGGAATTGATGCTAAACAATTGTAATTTCTTGAACGTAACTCCAAACTCCAGAACTAAAAAAAGATCAAAATTCAGTGCACATTTTTGTTTACAATGTTTGGGTGGGGATAGTAAAATAAATTCTGCTAAATGTGTTTTCGATGGTGATATATTATTTAATTTAAAAAGTCTAAGAGCACAAGCAACGTATTAAAAGTTCTAAAAAGCGATGCTACGATATGGCTATTTCTCCGTATGATAAATGACATTTTATGAAGTCTGAAATGGTAGTTCAAATATAGTACCATTATTGTGCTTCTACACGTTGTGAAATTGAATAAAACAATAGCGTTGTTAATGTGACGTCGCTTGCGGGTCCATCAGCTAATTCAAAAATACTACGAAAAGATTTGCCATAAGCAGGGATCTGTTATAACTGTGACTGAAAGTGCGTGTGTGAAAACCTGAGGTACTAGTAATCCTATCTCATGACGGAGTTTTACTAAATTACGAACATAGTACGTACAGTTTGAGCTTAGACATACACTTTGGAAAGGTTAACTGTCTCTTGTTTAAGAAGAAGCAAAACAAAGTTAGAAATCAGCTGTAAAGCTTCTGCTGGACCTGGAAGTGACGTCTTCGCTTAACAACTCTCTGTACATTGTGCTCTGGGCTAAACTGGAACTATCTTAAATTTACACAAATTGAAATTACAGCTTCCAAAAATGCAGACATCTAAAGTCTTGTGAGTTGTAATAGTCCTCTGAGTTTAGTGTCTCCAACAGTCCAGCTCACAGCCTTCTCTGGCTTTCCTCCAACAGTTAGAACAAGAACACACAAGGAGAAAACACTGAACATCGAATGAACCATGAATGAAAAGTATAAAGTGTCTCTAGGCTCTACGGCGGCGTGCGGGGAGCAGAGGCCCGGCCGGGACACACTCAATGCCCTGAAAGAGGTCCATGTGTCAATCAAAAGAGTGGTCCCGCCTCCAGACAAGCCCCGCCCCCAGCCTCTCATGGAGCGGGTTCCATGTGAAGGCCCGTGTGAGCTGGCGGGTAGTGGGTGTGGTTTAGGAGTAGATGGTGATGACCTCCCGGCCTCCTCCTCGCACCAGCAGCACACGGTTCAGACCCTCCAGAAGAACCTCGAGGAACTCCATGTCTGAGCAGGTGAGTCAGGAACAATCACACTGGATAACAGGTCAATGTTCTCCTATATCCTGTTTTATGATTCAACTTAAAAAAAAATCAAAACATACTGAGACCACTGACTGAGATGTGGAACATATGTACTAGTACTAGTAGAATGTCTATGTCATGTGTATGTAACCAGAGTATTCTGAGGAAAGCTATGCTGACTATTTTTGTGTCTTTGCTGCCCCCTGATGGTGATTCACAGAGAGAGCACGGTGGAACCTGATCCATGCACATGTGCTGTAAAGTCATTCAAGGATACAGTTCTCGTCCCCTCCGCGGTTCTTGGGTGGGCCTGGCATGTTGAGCAGCACCAGGTGAGCTCCTTGGGACTTGTTAACCACCACCTCGTTCAGTTTGACGGCCGTGTGCATGCGCCGCACATTGGACTGGTTTCTATGGACATAGAGAGTCAGGGTCCAGGTCCAGAGGTACCGGGTAAAAGAGACAGACACCACCACAGAGCTTCACAGAACAGTGACCTGAGCCTTATTCACTATGTTACAAAGACTACATGCGATTACATGAGTTGTACGCCAAAGATTTTGGACCAATGCAAAACTTTAGCCAAACAGAACCATCCACATAAACTGACTGACAGAATAATGAAAAGGCTCAGTACATGTCTGTTCTATTTGGTCATTTTGGAGTTGAACAGCAAACTGGCAAAGAGACATCATTTTAAATTTTTCCCCTCATAAAACTAAATGTACTACAGTCTTCACACACCGCTAACACAAACAATAAAGAATGTATGCTTTTCTTTTTACGATTATTACTAAATCTGTGCAAGAAATTGCCATGTGGAAATGCTGTCTCTTGTGCTCAGGTTAGTACAAAAGGCAAAGACACATGAACACTACATAAAGCCACATAAAAAACCCACAAAACTCTGCTTTCTTTGCGCCAATAGGAAAGTGAAGTCCCATTCCAAAAACATGTTCTGTATGTAGAGCTATGCTACACTGATCTGATTTGAAACTACTGGATCTTTATTTAGTTGTTTCTGTTTCATCCTTGACCACCAGAGGGCAGTGCTGTAAGCACTGAATGATGCGCTGTGGCTGTTTGAACGGAACATGCAGCACTGCTCTCTGGTGGTCATCCAGGATTCACAGAACCATAGTTACATTTGTAATTCTGGATTTCTGCCCATATTTGCGAGTTCACAAACTTTTCTCTGCTTGTCTTGCTTGTTGTGATGCTTCAACCAATTGTATTCAAATATTCATCATGACGTTCTGATGTTTTCTGAGCTCTTTCAGAAAGAGCTGTTCCAGATTGATAAAGTGTAGAACTTAATACAAAGTGACATGCAGATCAATCTGATGTGAGCCTGGTTAGCGTGGACCAGCAGATGAAAGCAGAACTTTGCTCATGTTGTTGGTGCAGTGAGTCTGGTGTGATGACGTGTGATAGACACAAGTGTAAAAGTAGCAGAGCATAGACATGTGCAGTGTGGAGCATGCAGTGAGACGCACAGGCAGAGCTCAACAGTGACAGACAACCCACCATACAGTTATTCAAGTTATTCAGCATTACAAGGTTTCAAATCTGCTATAGGGCAACTAATAAACATGACATAACTATCAGAAACCAAAGAATTTGAAATAGAAATGAATAGTTAGTAAAATGTTCAAAACTTGACATTACAGTAATGGCCTGGTAATGAGGTGGAAATATCAAAGTAACTTGGACAAGAGGAGATTGGGATTGTCAAAAGTAGTAAAATCACATAAAAATTGATACTGAGCCAATTTGAGACATTAAAAAGCACAGGGCAGGCCTTGCTCATCAGTGATTCATTTACAGTTTCATAGTGGATTAAATCTAATCCCATTGGTATGACATAACAAAGAGTGACTGTCACGAATAAAAATGTTTTTTTGTTTTTTTTATTCTTCTTTTTTATCCTCATGCTATTACAGTGCTGTATAGTAAAGTGCTGTGGGTGGGTGCCCTTGAGGGGGTCATAGGTCATGCACTGTTGAGCTGTGCACATATAGACACATAGACATGAGCAGAACATGAGGAGACAGTGGAATAAAGAGGATGACTTACAGGCTCTCCCACTCTCTGCAACAAGAAACAGGACAGAACAAACAGCCTTAGTGCTACAAACAGCTCCAGCCCTCATGCCCACTGCCCCACTCACCCACTGCCCCATAACAGTACCCTGCAGGCCCACACAGTACCCCCCTCCCCACACAGCCACAGTCTCTGGGGCCTTTACAGCTCACGTCCCTGCTATAACAGATTTACATGTTAGCATAGTTGTAGTAGGTAAAAAAGGATAGTTGTTGTCCGCTTTTACCAAATTTTAAAGCTCCTATATTACACAAAACTGACTGTGTTTTTTGTTTCATTCACACATATTTGAGTAACTCTTCATTTCTTAGTTCGTCTACATCTCAGTAGTTAAAAATGCTCTGTTCTGCCTCGTGATGTTGTGGGAGTTTTCATGTTAACAGCTTCATTTTACCTTTAGTTCAGTAATGATTGGCTGAAATTATCCAAATGATTCTAGTAAAGGTGTAGTTTAAAACACAATGGAGCACTTCCTGCATTAACACATGACATCACAAGGTAGAACGGAGTATTTTTGGCTTGAGAGAAGAATTCAGGCTATATGTGCAGGGTTTGTGTGTTAAGCTTTTGTAAATGAAACAAAGCTTAGTGATGAGGAAACTATACTATAAGATCAAAAAATAGAGCAATATGGGTCCTTAAAAGGTTCACAATGTATAACTTTTATTGTGAAAAATCCACCACCCGATCATCTACATGGAGATGTTATTGCTTTGTCTGGAATATTCCACAGTATGGCATTATACTTATCCATTTACTTGGAGTTTTTCAGTGTACTAGCATTTAAAACACCTGTAATTAAATGAATTGGTCCTTTTAGTTTTACAGTACAATATTAGTACATTGTATTAGAACTGCATGGGTTAAGAAGGTTTCACTTCAACATTAACATTTCATTTTGGAATTTTTGTAATGTAAAATAATTAATATTGTAATAACATAATACACATATCAACCAAACACATTTCAAATTTCCACTTGACTTCATAACTCAGTAGAGCTGGTGCCAGGACAAGTCACTGAATACGTTTTAACACAAGGGCAGAAATATGAGTCCACTCTATTAGCAGCTGATTGACAAAAGCACATAATATGATGTATCAAGTGTGTAAACGGGAGTGTGGTGGACAGGGCAGGGGCAGACAGGTGCAGACAGGTGATGAGTTAGTCTGACACAGGGATCTGCTCTACATGCACGAAGCCAGAGGGGCTGTCCACACGTGCACTAACTAACACAGCCAGAGTGCACACGCCATGCACCTGTCTCATGTAGACACTGAAACTGGAGTCTTCATTTACTTAAGAAATTGACTGAAATACAAAGTGAAAAACTAATACTTGGATACTCTGTATTTCAAAGTATCAAAGCTTACCAAGTAACTACTCTATGTGTCTAAAATTGTGGCTAAAACTGTCTAAACAATTTAATCTTCAAAAGTCATTTCATAAATATCACTTTTTCATGACATTTTGAGGACTTTTCAAAATATACTGGATTTATTATGATTGCTGTTAATTACTTCATATCAATTGAAACCTATCTAGAATACAATGAAAGGCCTGTATTATCCTAAGATGACCTTTGACCTCATGCATGGCTAGGAGTTCAATGTAGTACAGAAGTTACCGCAGCAAGATGGGACATGAAATCTGTACTGTACTAATACTAACTGAATGTAAGTCTCGTGAACAGTGTGAATACATTGTGAGTATACTGTCAGTACAGTAGTATAGTATAGTAGTGTATGTCTGTGTGTGTGTGTGTGTGTGTGAGTGTGTGCGTGCGTGTGTGCGTGCGTGTGTGCGTGCGTGTGTGCGTGCGTGTGTGCGTGCGTGCGTGTGTGTGTGTGTGTGTGCACGTACGGTTTCATGTTGAACAGGTCCCTCACAGCCACGTTGGCGTTGCACTCGCGGTGTCTCCTCTCAGTGAACAGCTTGTCTTTGGTCCAGGTCATGTGCACACGCTCTGGAGCGGCGTCTGCCTTGTCGTTAATCGCTGTGTGAGACGCAGTGTTTCTGTCATGGATCAGCTGGGCCTATAGGGCAAACGGAGAACCGGTAAGGCTCACAGACTAGCGGTATTTTAAAAGGATATGTAGACTATTGTGCTCCAAGATGGATCTGAAACTTAAATACAGCAAATCCTTGGTATATGCACTTGAAATTTTATCTGTTCAACTTGAGTAATAGTTTTTCCCAAAAGGCCAACTAAAATCATGATTCCATCATAAAAATCAAAATGCTCAAAATAAATCAATAAAATATAACATGGAACAATTGGAAAGGGCTTCAACTGTTCCGATGACAAACCAACATAAAAGCATGTTACATACATGAAGTGTCCTTCAAGAGCACATCCACTCATACAGACAAGTTGTATTGTAGCACAGATGAGAGCCTGGGCCATGCACAGATGCACAGGTCTCATACAACATGCATGTGCCTGCAGCAGCAGTGTACAGGAGGAGGCGGGACAACGTGTGTAAAAACATGTACAGATAAAAACAAATACACAAATGTGGAGTTGGTCTGGTCTAGACAAAGAGGAGAGTCTTCAGGAGCGGTGGAGCTGACCAATCACATGCACAGGTAGAAGTGTGGAGCTAGAGTTTGACATGGAGGGCTGCGTGAAGAGAAGGTCTGAGCAGGAGGTCTGAGGTGGAGGTGTGAGCAGGAGATCTGAGGAGAGGAGCAGGGCGTGGGGGTCTCTCGTTCACACAGTTCATCTCAATGACACATGGACCTGTCCTTCAGAGGGACTGATGAGTCTGCAGTGGTCTGTGGTAGCACATGTTGTACAGCTACTGTAGCTTATGACAGAAGAGTTTTCAATCCTGTCAAAACTATAGGGATCACCTAAATATTGACATATTTCGAGTTAAGATACTGATACTGATACTCTGATGGCAGAGTGACATACTGTGACATACATGAGTGGATACTGATACTGTGAACCAGAATACATATGGTACCACTAGATTCAAGGCAAAGCACACCCCTAATAAAACTGTATCCTTCACTCACACAGCTCACACAGATGCTGCTAATAGCACTGACTGGTGAAACAGGTGAAAGAACAGCACTGGATGCTGTTTGATAAGAGGATCTAAGAGAAGTCATATGCTTCATAAAAGAATGAAGATATCGAGGGAGTAGCAAAGGAGAAATTCAGTTCTGTCAGCTTGAGAAAAGGTTTCAGTCCTAGATTTTTCCCTGTTCATTTAAAGTACTTCTTCAGTTCTGGTCACTGGTGGACACTGCCTTATCTCTGCCTGAAGGGAGGAGCTAAATGCATTGAAACTACTCTGAAACTAAACACACCGAGTTTCTGTTTCTTAGTTTGACCTACTGAACGGCACTAAGCGGGGAGTGTACTTGAGCGACATTAGCATAATTGTTCAGGCCTCTGCTGGGTGCTTTCTATGAGCATACAGGCTTCACTCTTGTCTTCTTTGTTTTGATTTAGGTCTGGGGATGGGGTTGTATATAGTGGACCATCACTTTGAGATGGAGATCTCCATCTTAAAGCTCCAACACACATCAGGGGTGTGAATAATTCTGTTAATATGGCTCAGGCACAGTCTTCACTTAGTGCAGTTCAACAGACCTAGCTAATAAGCAGAAACTAAACAAGTAGGTGTGTTTGGTCCCAGAGTAGTTAGCTCCTCCCTTCAGGCAGATATTTCACCTGCCAGAGAGTTCACCTGCCTCTGAACAGAACTGAAAAAAAGCTTAGATGAGCTGCAAAATTCCTTAAATCAAAAACTAGTGTCCAAATGACAGAACTGAAGTCCTCCTTTGCTATGGGTCCCACCTGGAATACTGAGGGATTAAACAAACATTGAAGAGTGCTTCTTAAGCTCGGTATCAACTGCAGTATTATTTTAGTCTTTTAAGACATTCAGAGGTCACACTACACGACATGAGGAGTTTAAAGCACTCATGCACACTGTGCACATCGTCAGTCATTTATCTTAGTGATCTAGGCTCCATGTGGTAAAGTCAAAAATTGTACTGGTGAGCTAATTGTAGCGCTACATGCTAGCTGTATTGCTGCGTTTGTAAAAAATAGTAATTGAAAGAGAGGGTTTTGTTCATAGCAGAGCTCTTCTGCTGTTATTCTGATGGAGCGTTAAGCACCTGTATTTACCTTTGGTCACACGTTTGACAGAGATTGTTCGTAGATGCAGTGAGAGGATGGGCCCCTCTGCAATAAAGGTTCTAAAATATCAGACTCTTTATGTAAATGGCAGCAGAGACCCATAACTGAAAGATTTCCAATGAGAAATCTTATGATAGACGGGGCAGTGGACACAGGCTTTAGATGTGCTTCCTCTGACAATGGACATGTGCATGGGTCAATGAGAGATCTGAGTGACTGGGGGAGATGTTCCGCTCTACCTCGTCCTCCTGGTTGTCGTCTGCAGTGGAGGAATGC
>KN506323.1:16119-45223 GCA_000787155.1 Scartelaos histophorus
TGCCACCTGGTGCTTCCTCCGGATGGAGCTACGAGACTCATCTGTGATACTTTGAATCTGAGGTCCAAGGCGTTTGCAAGTCAACAAGGAGAGGCCTGTTTAGCTCACTCACAAAGCTGCTTATACACAAGATACTTTTCCCTATCTGTTAACATCAATATAAACAACTGCTAGTCTACAGCTACACTAGGTCTTAAACGGGACTAAGCAACATCTAAAATTAGCTTTTAAAAAGGACTTAAGCAGCAATGAACAGAACTACTGAGAATGAGCTATGTCTATGTCTATACACTTTACAAAACTGGGATAATTATGGACTAAACAAGATCCAAACCAGTATAAACCAAGACTAAACTCATCTAAGAAAGAACTGTGCCCCAGCAGAGGTTTGAGAAGTCCTCCTTTAGTTGAGAGGAGGTATTTCATCCCTCTTGATGTGGATCAACAGTGTTTATTACAAGTTCTATGTCAAACCCAATGCAGTCATTTACAAACCACCTGTGTGTATGCATGTACCTCCCTCTTTCTCAGTTATGTGTGCGTGCCTCTCTCTTAGTATCGGGGTGTGTGTGTGTGTGTGTGTGTGTGTGTGTGTGCATGTACCTCTCGCTCTCTCTCAGTCCGGGAAAGCTGCATTTGTTTGAGCATCTGTGAGCGCTGCTCCATCACCAGGGTCTTCTCGTAAGTGAAGGCTGAGATGTCATTATCGTGCTATGGAGGAAGAGACAACATTTCACTAACAGAATCAACGTTAGAACTTGTCTTGTGAGTTAGAAGTCCTCTTCAGAACTTGGTGCTCAACAGGAGGATTAGGCTACTGTGTAATCTATGTGATAGCCACCAGACATGGGAGAAATGCTCCACACAGTCTGTCTTAGTTTTTTCTAATAAGGTGACAGTGCAAACCACTAAACCATGCCGTTTCAAATAGTGTTAGCACTTAGCACATACCATCTCCACCACCTCCACCTCTGCGTCCAGCCTCAGGTGATACAGGAACATCTGCAGGTCCTTCTTCATCTGGATGCTGTTGTCATCCAGTTGGGCCACTGTGAAGATGCGCATCTTACACTTCCTCCAAACCTACTCCAGGGAACAAGAGGTCAAACAGGACACATAAGTCTGTATCTTCATATCCTACAGAAGGATTCTGGCACACAGCAGTGAGAGGCAGACCTTGTGCTGGCGCAGCAGGAAGGGCAGCAGCATGAGCATGCCTCCATCATGCACCACCCACCACACGTCGATGGTGCCTTCCCCCAGACGCTCCTGGTTAGTGGGGAAACTGTCCACATTCTTGGCCACCAGCAGAGCGTGATGTGTCGCTGTAGTCTCACGAATAGTCTCTGCAAACACACACACATTTAATACCTTATTTATTGAATAATGTGTTTCCCGATCTCTTTCAGAGAGGGCTGTTCCAAACTGATAATATGTAGAACTCTATTCAGAGTAACACACATATGAAGCAAGTGTGTCATTCCCACTTTGTCCTCAGTGCATCAGATCTGTCTTTTTGAACAATTATTTGAAGTCTCAGATAAATATGTTTTCTTATTATTTCTACAAGTGAAAAGTTCAATCATGATTTCAACTTCAACTTTAATACTTAAATATTACAATATGCTACAGATTATAAAACCTAAATATCAATATTGGCAAATACAGCATATGCAAAAAGCAAACAAACAAAAAACCCAACAACATAGATCCTAGCCTCACTTGTCTTTGATTCTACCTATCCCAGAGCTGTACCTATGAAGTTCTTCCAGGACTGGGGGTCGTTTGCCTGCTTCCAGGTCCCGGGCCAGGCCATGAGGACAGTGTTGTGCTTCATGCCCCCCAGGCCTGCAGCCTGGATCAGGTGAGACACTCCGTCGCGCAGGTTTGAAGACACCACCACGTGACAGAAGCCTTTGGTGCGCTCTGCAGCCATGCACGACTTGATATTCTGCACACAAACAAAACAGTACAGAAGAGGCGAGTCAGAGTGCTGTCCAAAATGCAAATCTAAAAGTGATTTTTTGATAAGTCCTACACTATCTTTACTCGTATGAGCTTTAAAACCTGCCACAATTCCCTTACCCCACCAAAAACACACCTGTTGTGTTTTGTCCATTAGCACATTTGCGTGTTTGAGTAACACTTTATTATCCATCTGTTTACATCTCCAAAGCTCAAAATGCTCTGTTCCACCTTTTGATGTCATGTAGTGGTGGTTTTAAAGTCTACATTTTTTTTGTTCCTTAAATTATCCAAATTATACTAGTAAAGGTGTATGAGGTTTAAAAACACAATGGAGCACATGTTATGCCACATGACATCAAAAGGTGGAGCAGAGTGTTTTCTGTTAGAGGCTTAATTGCAGGTTTTATGTGCTAAACATGAAAAAAACTCCAGATCTGTTTATGATGAAAAAACATTAGAACAGATCAGAAACATCAATCATTTGATTGATTCTGTGACAAACGCAAATAAGGCAAAATAACTGAAGCGTGAATACCAACATAATCTTGACCAGCAGATGGCAGTATTCTATTACAATTCAACCCAAACATTCTAGCTCCTTTTTTCCCCCCAGTGTGCTGAGGAACATTAGTGTGCTGGGAGAGATTGTCAGATGCAGCTTGAAAAATAAATAAATAAATAAATACATTTTTAAAAATCCAATTTGACTTAACGCAGAGAGCAAAGGCAGAGCAAATCCCCTCTTTAGTAATGTGAACTGGTTAAGTCACTTCCCTTTCAGAACGCTATCGCAACACAATCAGTGTGCATCCAACTAACTACTGCATCAGGTTTGCCATGTTGCTGTGTACAGTGTTGCATCATGTTTTTGTGTATTTATGGAAAATTATTGTGTGGGAGCATGGGTGACGTAGGGTTATGGGCGGAGCTTTGAACAAGCCCGGGAGAGATTGCTAAAATACATCTAAAAACTTTTCAAGAGGGAACAATGTTACAATCTACAATCTACTTTTTGGAACTTTCTACCATGTCTCGCCCCACAGTGAAGTGTTTTAATCCCGTTTTAAGACCCACATTTATTCTCTATTTTTTATTCTCTATTCTTTATTTTAATGTATTTATTTATTGCTATTTCACAGTTTGATGGTTTTGCTTTTATTTGGTTTGATTGGTTTTACCGTTTCTTTGTTTACCGTTTATAAAACTAGCTACTGAGCATTCATACTTTATTGTTCCCCGTCTCTGTGCAGCATTTTGGAAACTGTTTTGTTTATCAAATATGTTACATAAATAAAGTGGGTTTGGATTTGAATGTCACACTTTGCTACTTTGGAACAAACTTCTGAAGTGGAAAAAGGAACGAAAACAACATTTAAAGGGCTCGTATTACACTATTTCCTCATCTCTGTCATAATGGCTGCGCCTCATTTCTCTTTCCTCGCTTCATTCTCCTTGATTCGTCTCCTCGACTCTGCAGGAGAGTGGATATAAACTACTCACTGAGATCATTTAATTATTTTATCTGATGTCTGCTCCTAAAGCCTCCCTCAGGTTTACTCCTTCATTTCCTGGTTTTCTTTAGGAAAGCACTTAATATGACACATTTGATTGATAGCTGAAAAATGGTGTATCGAGGTGAGGAATCAAGGAGAAGGAAGTGAGGAAAGAGAATGGAGACACAGCCAATGGGCCTCATTCATGAATCTTAAAATCTTTCTTAAAAAAATGTTTCTAACTGCTGAGAGAAATCTACACAAAATTCACAAAGCGTTCTTAAGCTCCTAAATTTCTTCTTAAGTCACAGTTGCGCCCACCCAGCTACGAACATCTGTGCGTACACATATAAAATGCTTTAATCGTGGGGGGACCCAAAAGACACAGGCTCTAGAAAACTCCTCATAAATGTTATTGGATCACATAGCAATATGTTTTTAGGAAATAATTACATTTTTGTTCTTAGAAGTGCTCCTGACTCTTTGGAGAACATTTTAGTTAAGAAAACATTTTGTGAATGCCAAAAATGTTACGATGAAAACCTTAAGTACAAATTTGTTTGTAAGAACGCTTCATAAATGAGGTCCAGTGGTGTTCCCTCATCACAAACAGACGTGGAGTTGTTTTGTTTCATTCACACATGTTTAATACACAAGCCCTGCACATTTAGGCTGAGTTCTTCTCTCAAACACTCCTTGTAATGTCATGTGGCAATAAAGGGGGTACGTGTCTGGTGTGTTTTTAAACTCTATAGACCTTCTATACACCTTCACGAGAATTATTTTGATAATTTTAGCCCTGGAATTGCCAATCCCTACTCTGCAAAAGGTTAAAGGAGCTACCGCCTCATGACATCACAAGGTGCAAGCAGAGCACTTTGAGCTTTGGCGATGTAGACACTAGTAAATAAAGGGTTACTCAAACGCATGAATGAAACAAAACATAACTCAAGGAATATTTTGAGGAGTTAACGGCATTATAACATAATTTAAGCTCATAAGAGTAAATTTTGCATAATATTGGACATTTAACACAATGCACATATTTTAGTGTACATGTGTAGAAACATCTTTCCAACAAAAAAAAAAAAAGCAAAGTCTCACATCTCAAACAAACCTGTTCACATTGTTTTTCCTTATGACCTCTTGTGTAGCCGAGATATTTTTATTATTTCCTATTTCATTTTGACTTGCACAGCTAATCGATACTAAAACTAGTATCAAAACTAGATACTAATTTGAGCAGGTATTGATACTGAAAAAAAGTCCCATTCACAGGACAAAAATGAAACTTTCCTGAATGTCTTTAGAATGATCTATATAATGATCTGTAAGTATAGGAGCACATAGACGAGTACACACCCATGAGCACGATGGAACCTACCTGGAACACTGATATCAGAATTGGTACTGTATATCGAGTCTATTCCTTAGTATCAAAATCAAGTTTGAAATTTTGGTATTGTGACAACACTAGTCTGCCTGAATGACTGCAGACTTCCAAAACAGCAGAAAAGTGAGTGTGTGTGTGTGTGTGTGTGTGTACTGGAGTTGTACCTGCTCAGCCCTCTTGGATTCTGCGTCCTTGGTGAGGTAGGTTCCCTCCAGGACGTTGGCGACAATAGTGAGTCCTTTGCCAGCCTTGAGCTGTGTGGTGAAGGACAGGAGGCGTGGGTGTTTGACGCTCTGGTCCGAGTCCAAGTTTAGAAGCACCAGCACCTGAGGCCTGGACACATACGGACAAGAACAATATGTCAGCACGTTCTCATATCATGCCTAAGACTATATATTGCTTCCAGTTGTGATATTCGGTACTGATTTTTTGGTGCTTCATTCCAGTCTCTATGTGCCCTTATGGAACAGATGAGTCAAAAAGAAATAGAAGACATTTTTATCATTGTATGTTGACTAAAGACTGTATAAAGAACTGGACTAAAGGAGTGTAACATCTCGCCTCCAAATTTGCCTCTATTATTGGCAGCCTCGATGAGCTTCATTTGACTGGAGCTAGATGCCATGGGTGACGTCACACTCCCTTAGTCCTCGTCTTAATACAGTCTACGGCACTGACGGATAGATTACAAGAGTTAAAATTTCAATCTAATTGCACCTATCGTCTTTGTATAATACCTGCTCCTCATTCATTCACAACAATGAGCCCCTAAAATGACCTTTCCTGATGAGAGCACTTTCAGCTGAGTGCACTCTATTCAGCATTTGTCAGATTAAATCAGTAGAATGAAACCTACTCATTTCCTCCCCATTTGCTCTGACTAACAGTGACGAGACAGACACAGACATACCTCCAGTTCTTGGTGTGTGGTGGAGCATCTTCCAGGCGAATGAGAGCGTAGCGTGCTGCATTCAAAGACAGGCCGCGAATCCCATCTCCCCACTCTTTCTCAGCCCTGGAATAATTAGAAATAGTGTAAGCTTTAAGAACAAAACCTTTCCAATCCTACATATTGAAGTATTATTATATAGTTATTCTTAACAAGATAACTTAAGAAAAAAAACATGTTTTCACCATCTTTGCCTTTATTCAAACTGCTTAAAAAGCACTGTACCTGATTTTTATCATCCTAAACTGTGAAAAACAGAGCTAGTTAATAAATTGTTTTTGCTGTGGTCCTGTCTAATTATTCACAGCAATGAGTGTATATGTTTATAAGTCTCTTCGCAACTTAGAGGCCAGACCAACGTTTCGCTGAAAACTGTTACTGCAGTCTAATAGTACATGTTTCTCTGGTTTTTAAACCAAGACACTCAGATCACACTCACTGAGACACTCACAAAAACTCACTTTAGTTCTGAAAGTAAATTTTACCTTTTCCCCCCATAGAAAAACTCCATAATAAGTGTTCAAAGACAGCGAGGAGGCTAATCAGCTAAGTGCTACCTAATAGCCATTGTTTTACATCCAAAAAGTCTGTTTAAAACATTCAAACCTTTATGAGAAAAGCTTACCCTCTGTATTCTATATACTTGTAGATGCAGCCTGCGATCACCATAGCCACAATGGCATAGTACCAGGAGGAGATGAACATGATGGCCAGACACAAGCTCATGCCCAGGAATGATAAGGTCCTGCGTCACAACACATCAGTTCCATCACAACATAGAATCATAGAGTGTGGTGACGGAGTAGAGAAGATTAGGACTTAACCAAATCCACTGTCCTCAAACTCGCCACTAATCTGAGTAAAGGTGTTCCACAGATTAGAGTCATTTATTCAATGCAGGGAATATATATAAATATCTATGTATATATGACATAAGAAGATTTGTGCCTGATAATATGGTATATGCTGTAAGAACTCACCAGTGGTAGTATTTGAAGCGTGGTCTCCAGTTGGGGGTTCTCAGTAGAGTTTGGACAGCACAGGCCAGATTGACAAACAGGTAGCACATGAGGAAAAACCTAAATAAGGAGGGTTAAATAAATAAACATAAAATCAGATTATTGTATAGATGATACAGAGGTATTTTTAATAGGTAATGCTGTTAACACAACATATTTAGATGATCATGTTACCTTTTATAGTTTTGAAAATACTGTTTTCACCCAAAACAATGTATTAACAAGTTTCACTGTTGTTTTGGTGCTCCGAATACCCCCTCCCTTTGCTCCCTGCGCTAAATCACTCCCCTTCAAAGCACAAATTCCTGGATTTCAGACCCTCCCAGAACTCTAGCAGATCCCAGGACTCAAGCAGATATTTAGACTCAAGCAGACCCCAGCTCTATACATTAAATAGCTTGTGCAGTATTTTGCTATGATGGAGGTGTAGACAGGTGTAGATATTCTACATTCCAAGTAATACACCTAGCATAACATTATGTAATCACTTAATATTCCTTTAGGATTTTAATAGATTAATAATCATGGCAACACTTACATTGAGAGGATGGGGGCCACACTGTCCAGAGAGGCGATGAGAATGCCTATTTCACAGATGCCTGCGGTCAGCAGCAGAGCCCAGGTAGGTTCCCCGTTGGCTTTACCATGACCAAACACCTAAAGAAGAGCCACGTTAGTCTCACTTTTATTTTCTGAATGATGTCTAAAAACCAAACAGTGTGTGAGTGTAACCTGTAAGAAAGGCACTATTCCGTCACGAGCGATGGCCTGAAGCAGACGAGGAGCTCCGGTTAGACTCTGGAGCCCTGCCCCACAGCACGAGAAGAATGAGCCAATGACGATGACCCAGGGAGAGGGCCACGACAGGGTGCCTATGACCAGATTCCCCTTCACCGAGTCACCAAACCTGAGGGACACGAAGGACAGGTGAGGAGAGTCAGTCTGATATATATGATATATTGATTATATATTGATATGGGATGATTTCTCTGGATATCAGCATTGTCAGATATTACTTAGTTTGTCTCATTTTTGTGCGTAACCTTTGAAAATACCAAATTGTGTGCATTATTTCATTATTTTGTTTTGTAATTCCAATTATATTAACTTTAAATTATAAATCCAATATCACATCCCAACAGTTGCTCTTTATTTGATTTATTTACAAGATTAAAGTCAGATAAGCCAGTTTTAAGAGACTTAGGACTTACTTGTCTCGCAGCAAAACCCCCTCGATACAAGCTCCAAACAGCACCACACATGTAACATCTGTCCAACTGTTAAGGGCTCCAACATAAACAATAGACAGTTTGACCCTGATCTCCTTCATTCAAAATCACAAGCAAGGAAAGCCTGACTGTAGTTCAAGTAATGTTTGTGAAGGATACAAATGAAGGAGGTGGTAGCAATGGCCAAAATGGTGCCAATGGGAATGGACCTCTGGGCATCCCTCAGATCCCCCGAGCGGTTGGACCCAGCCATGATACCTGCACAGAGAAACACATGGATGCAGCACTCACTGTATGGGCTCATCAAAGTATTATAGTCATGGTTATGATATTGGTTGTGTCCATATGTAGTGACCAAGGGGTTAGGGGCTACTGTATACATATAAGCAGATCACTATGGTCGGGTCATTAGACTCTGGCGTAAACTTGATTTCTATCATAAATAATGATTGATTGGCACAAGTGTTTATACGCTATTGATAACCATACAAGTTCTTTTTCAAGCTGGATCTCATGTAAAAGGACAACATTGTTCAGCTTTTTGTTTGAGATGTGAAAATGATGACCGACAGCTCGAACTAAGGTAAGTGGCTAACGCTAGCACCGCTAACACTGGTGCAGTAGCTCAGTTGGTCAGCATTTGTCCACGGCGCTCAAAGGCTGGTGGTTCGGACCCATTTCTCAACATAAGCATCATTTCTAGGGCAGTCAAGTTGGCAGTGCAATTCCCACAGAGGAATGCTGCCAGTGTGACACAACATATTTTGGGTTTAGAAATGTTTTCTATATAAATGCAGTGACAAAACAAACTAATCCACTAATAAACTACTGCATATCGCATCAGGATTGTGAAGCTGTATTGTATTCTTTTGTATCATGCTTTGTATATTTATGAAAAATAGCCGTGCGGGCCTCTTCAAGCATGTTTTTAATGTAGTAATGAAGTAAGTAAACTTTATTTACAGTGCTTCTCACAGATAAAAATCACGTGTTTTACAGAGAGCAGGTACAGAAAGTAAATGATAATGGGAGCATTATAATATGGTAGAACACTCGCAAAAAACAACTTTTAATAATAATAGTAATAATGGAATAATACCATAGACATCCTTAATAAAAGAGGGTTGTGCTACTGTTGCATTACCGGTGACGGAGGGGAAGTAGATGCCCACGAGCAGAGTGAAGAAGGTGGTGATGTCATTAACCACGTATGGCATGTAGAGGTCCTGAGGAGACTCAGGCATGGGCACAGAGGGTATCTTTTGGTCCGCTACAATCATCCCCAGAGGGGCATATGCAGACCATAGGTTCTCTGCACACAAGACAACAACACACACTTTTACATAAATACTAGGCTTGTCTGTGATTGTATATGTGAGAAGGTTCACTTGGACATTTTATTTTTTTACTGTATGTAACATTAGCATTTTACAATCCATAAATACAACTTAACTGTGTCCCCAGATATGGTGTAAACATGTTTAAATCAAATGTAGCTTTTAACTGATTTATTCTTAACGATAATAACTCAAAACAATTCTCAAAACAATAATCAAATCAGAAAGCAGAATGAGCCCCACACAAGTCTCTCATTTGGGTTGCCATTTTCAGTGCAAAAATCTAGTGCGTCTTTAACCTAAAATGCCTCTCTATGATCTGAACCATCACACATGGACAGACCTCACGTGATGCTCCAGAATTCTGGAGCTTCACGTGAGGTCTGTCCATGTGTTCTCGTGGCACAGTTTCACTTGTAACTACAGCTACTTTTTTTTAAACTGTACTAAGCACAGGCTACATATAGTTCCTTTAAACTAATATTAAAACATATTTTTTGAAGAGAAAATCCTCCTGGATGCCACCAAAGCTCAGTTAACTTTCACTAAACTATTCATTAAAATAGCACCATTATGAGATGTCTGTCTATGTGACAGCGCTAGAGCTTATCTGAAATAAACTCAAAGTGATCAGACTCTGCGCACACTTTTGACTTAAACTATGAAAAGAATGCATGAGCTCAGGAGATTCCAGTGAAACAAGGCTGTCATAAGCAGTTGTTATGCAATGCTCACACTGTCCAGAGTATAATCTGTGACAAACCCAGCTCACATCATGGTTACTCAAGGCTCGACTCTGAGGTGAGCTTTAGAAACACTGCAATCACTTTGTCCAAACACTGACTTGGGAAAGTTTGGGAAAGGCTTTAATCAACAAATCCACCCTCTGAATCACTGCTATACTCAGATACAGGAGGAACAACAGCTAATCAGGTCTGCAGCAGTTTTCTGCCCGCCACAGCCCACCTCTCAAATGTCAAATTCCAGATTTGATCTTTTTCCTTGTATGCCAGCACATGTTTGTTTTGACATGAACAGACCACGTGATTCTCACACACACAAGGTGGGTAGTCTTTTCTGGCCAGAAATGCAAAACAAGCTCGCAAAGGCAGTCTTCTCAGTCGTCTTATCAGTTAGTAATCAAGAACCTGCACATTTTAGCAGAAGTGGGTAGTACCCAGTTACATTTACTTGAGTAACTTTTTAAAGAAAATTTACTTTTCAGAGTACTGTTCTAGCAGCATACTTTTACTCCCACTTGAGTGTTTAACAGTAATCTTTTTGTGTTACTTCTCTTCTGCCAGTACCAGCTTGGAACCAGTTAGAAAATTATTTTAAGGAACTCCCAACTCCAGGGTCCCTCACACTCCTGAAGGGCAGGTCTATGTGAGCTGAGTAGACCCGTGAAGCACTGAAAAACAGTGACACTGGGAAAGGGTTTTTTGATTGGTTCATAGGTGTGGGAGATAGTGATAAAAGTAAATATATTTTACAACAAGTTTTGTTTCATTCACACAGGTTTGAGTAACCCCTTATTCCATTCTTATCTATTATCTATTAGTCTGTCTAAGTCTCCATATCTCAAAATGCTCTGTTCCACATTGTGATGTCCAGAGTTCCACCTCTTTTTCACTGACAAAATTTTCTTTGTCATCTTTTTAATTACTTTTTCATGACCTAAAATACATTTTGCATGACTTTTTGGCACTCTAAATGTGAATTTAGCTTTATTTTTAGGGTTAAATATGAAATGTTAACGCTTTCCATTCCTCCCCCAGTGACCACAGCCAGTGGGGGGCGGTAGAGACAACTTCCTCCTCATGAGTCACATTCATGCTGGACCGGCTGGTGCATACATTCGGAAAGAAGGCCTGGAAAATTACCTTTTCAATCTCCATGACTTTTCCAGGATTTACATGACTGTGGGAACCCTGGATGTCATGAAATGGTAGTTTGCAAGTTAACACCTTTAGTTCAGTAGAGAAGGGCAATGGGGCTGAAATGATCCAAGTGAACAAAGTGGAGTTTAAAAACACAGTGGAGCACACATGATATCAGAAGGTGGAACAGCATTTTCAGTTTGAAAGAAGAACTCAGTCTAAATCTGCAGGGTTTGTGTGTTTAATTCGTGTGAATGAAACACAACACAACTCCAGGTCTGTTTGTGATGAGAAAACAACATTATAACATTTTATACGATTTTTAAAAATGTAATACGGCCCTCTTAAAAGCTATTTATTCAACCCTATACAGCTCCAATCTGATCTTAGAAAAATGGCTAAACTCTGACTACTATTGCAAAGAAAGTGTCCTCATACTGTGCCCCAAAAATGATTGTTCCAGCTTTCATGTATTGAACTCACCTGAGATGACTCCGCTGGTGAGGCCTGGGATGCCCTGGACCTCGGTCACGTTGTTGCTGCTGAAGTATGCGTTACAGGTGGCATTGAGATCGGTGCTGTCGCAGAACAGTCTCCACAGCTGCGTGCTCACCGTCACATTGTCAATCACTTCAGTCTTAAGACACTTATCGAACTTCTGGTTATGCAATGTGCGATTCCCCAACATGCACACTCTGGATAGTAGAGAGACAGGACAGCAGGTGAACACAACGTGAAAACCAAAAGCATATGCTGTTTCCTATAAAAGTTCAGTCAATGTAAGTTAGCTTTGGCATTTTCTGGTATTTCTATGTTAAAAAAGCAAATTAAACTCATGATTCACAATTTTAAAGGTCCTATGTTACACAAAATCGACTCATGATCTTTAAGTCATGCTCCTTTTACCTTTTGTTTAGTAGATATTGACAATTCCAGGTCTAAAATGATCCAACTGATTCTAGTTAAGGTGTATAAAGAACAAACAAAACACGGTGGAGCACTTCCTGTATTACCACATGACATCATTAGGTGGAACAGAGTGTTTTCTGTTTGAGAGAAGAACACAGCTAAAGTGTGCAGCTAAACAGATCAGCTCCCTTTATAGTCAAATCACAGTTTGGCATTTCCAACAAGAATTTCTTCAGTCAACTACAGCCCTGGTAGTGTTCTATGTTCATAATTTGTAGATTTTGTAGTTCATACAGATAATTTTTTTGGCAAGAGTATTATTCTTGGTGTGATTTTGAGGAAGTAACAATATTAGAACATTGTTTAAAGCAAAAAACAAGATTAAATTTTGTGTAAAATAGGACCTGTAAAAAACGGCTAAGTGACTCTTGAGGTCCCTGTTGTTAGTTGTTACACTACAAATAATTTTAAACAACAATTCTAATCCTCAACATTAGTAAAACAAAATAGTTTATTTTAAATAATTTTATATCCAAGAAAGTTCCTCTGATATTTAGACATTTACCAGATACTGTAGTTCTGACCCTGACCTATGGTCCATCCTACACGGGGAAACCTTCGCAGAAACATGAAAACTCCATACATACATCCTAGTGTGCTAATCGAACCTGAGACCCTATTACTGTGAGGTCAAAGCACTGACCACTGGAACCACATGTGACTCACGGGAAGTCTGGTGGCTCAAAGATGCTCTTGATGACCCCGGCGTAGATGGCGAGGATGGACAGGATGACACAGGCTAAGAAGACCAGGGCCAGTTTGTTCACATACTTGACTCCCACAAACACCACCACAGCCATGAGGGCCAGGCAGCACGTCCCATACACACGCATGTTATTCAGCAGAGCGGCCACCTCGTCCTCCTTCCTCTCCGCCACAAAGATGGCTGCTTTAGGCACTATGTAGGTCTGCAAAAAACATGAACTCAACTTAAACACAGCAAAAAAATATATATTGTAAAACATCCATATCCATAAAGGTAGCAGGTGGTAGTTCCTATCCTGCTCTAAACCAAGTTACTTAACCTAGCAAGCCAAAAGCACAGACTTTAGCAAAACTTTACACAGATGGTGTGACTGACAGACAGATTAATCAATTAAAGAGATGCCTGCTCCGTAAAAACAAACATGGCAGTTTAGACGTAAAAAGGAGAAAAGGACTGACAAACAGCATGGATTTTCTCAGAATCAAATCAGGAAGCACCAGACTTGTATTTATCTCAGATAAAAAGTGATATATTTAGTTCTGAATGTTACGAAAAGTGGGCATATCTTCCGCACTTGAGAGACATGTGATACAAATGAGGCTGTGGTTGTCTCAAGTTTGGATGGAGGTTAGGGAGGAGGTTTCACGCTTTATGGTCCGGTTCCAAACCCTTCTGGATTCAAAGAGAATGTAGAAGGGCCTGGCTGCTCAGGCAATAAATGAGTTATTATTAGCAGTGAGAGCATCTCCCATGATCAGCCATATGAATCAGGGTAGTTGTGTCTGTGGAGTATTAGGGGTAAATCAGTCCTGCTCTGTAAAGTTCTCCTCACCAGTAGAATCTCGATGGTCCCCAGGATGTACATGGAGCCTGCAAATGTGGTGCCCAGGTAAAAGCACAGTCCCACAGCTCCACCGAACTCTGGCCCCAGAGACCTGGAGATCATGTAGTACGAGCCCCCAGCTGACAACACAGGGACACACAGGTCTTGAATACTACCATACATAGTAGTAGTACACATGTATACAATGTGTACACATGTATACAACATGTGTACATGTATGCACACACAAGACCTTACCTGGCACTACACCATTAGTAGCGATTGCACTCATTGAGATGGCTGTCAGCATGGTCTGTGGAGAGAAAGCGTTGTGAGTACATCTACATCTCATAGAATAAAAATGGCACATAGTCACAGGCCTGTTCATTTTGTTCATGTAAAATTGTTTTTACTTTGATTAGCTGTACTTCCACACAACAGCCCACTCAGACATAGGGAGAACATGCAGATTCCATATAGATAGGCCTGGACGACCTGGGGATTGAACCCTGAACCTTTGTGCTGTGAAGCATGAGTCCTAGCCACTCAGCCACAGTGCTGCTAAATTCATTACTGGCATTTTTCCTGTAGCAGTCTGTTCCCCATTGCCCATAGATGTGGTAGAAACATTGATGGGTAATGACATTGCAGGGAAGTAAATCCTTCCTTCCCCTGAAGTAGCATGTTAGCTATCTTCATACAGTCTATGGTCTATGCGCACTCTACTTGTGGTCTGCTAAAGACATGAAGGGAGAAGTTTCATTCCCCGTTTTCTTCCGCTCCCATCGGTGTGATGAAAAATCTTAAAAACTATTGATATCCTTAATAAAGGCATCCTAAACTTGAATTTTGTGATGTGTATTGGGCCCTACTCTTCACCTGCTTTCACAGATAATAACCCTTTGGTGTTGTCGTGCATGTACTAAACACTTAGATGTGATGTGCTCTGATGGTGCAGGATTTCCATTTGGAACTTTGCCACAAGGGAAGGGGTTGAATAATGCCTTTGCTAATGTGGCATCCTAAATATTAGACAGAACTCCTCCCACAGCCTTCACTACACTGACTCCATTACATTACATTAACTCCATGACGATTTTCCTCTTTAACTGTCCGTAAAATCACATGTATTGAGGGAGTATTATTAGAAGCACAGTTTGTAAAGACTTAAAGGGCTAATGTTTCACATCTCTGAGCCTTGTAATTGATGCCAGCTTCTCCGTAAACCCTCCATTGTTAGGGCTAAGAATATTCTCCATAACAAATTCTCTAGGTGAGAGCAAAGGCACAGGGAAGACATAGAAAGTCTAAGTTTAAGTGGGGACAAGAAAACTATTGTAAAGTAGGAATGTCTGAAAATACTATTCATCACATTTGCATAAAACACTTTAAGATAATTAAGAGAATTGTTTTATTTAGATTTTTTATTTTGAGATTTTGGTGCAGCAAAAAATATTAAATAATAATAATAATAATAAATAATTAAAGGTTATACAAAATTGACTCTTCAATTAATCAATGTAATGTAACTCCATACCTGGAGTTGTGTTTTGTTTCATTCACACATGTTTAAGTAATCCTGCATTATTATGTCTATATCTTCAAGGTCATAATGCCCTGGTGATTCTTGTGATGTTAACAAATGGTAGTTTTGAAGTTAAGAGCTACTTTTTATCCTTTGTGCAGATGAGCAAATTCAAGCATGAAATATGTTAAACATGTGTGAATAAAGCAAAACATAACTCCAGGTCGGGTTAGTGATGAGGAAACAACATTATGACAGATCAAATAATGGCGAAACATGAGCCCTTTAAAAAGGGCCAATTCATGAAAAATAAAATATATGCAGTTGCAACCATTTTAATTTTTGTGCTGTATTTGCTTAACATTAGAGATAGACCAATAGACTGCAGTTTGTCCATGTGATGGAGCTCTATGTACCACACCTCTATTTGAGGTCATTTTACATGACTCTGTATATCTGAACCTTATTTGACCTTATATGTTGCTGTTTTTGCTGATTTGATTGTTTAAATCATTCAATTAAACTTTCTATTTCTGTGCTTTGTTAGTTAGAACTGTTCTAATATTGTATTTGTGAGCTTCAGTGTCACCTGTGAGACAGGCCTCCTGTATGAAGTCATGCCATGCGTACACAGACATGGGGCCGGGGCATGTTTAGAATATTACAGAATACATACAAAATCTATTTCCAGTCTGAACACTGGTTGTTCTGCAGCTCGCAGTGATGAGCAGTAGCCTCTGCTCCTGTGCCCACTGTGCCCCCGTGCCCTGAGTGGTGACTGTGATGTCACCCTCATTCACACCATGTCATGGTGGGAAGCAGAAGCAGCTGTAGGGTTATGTTTAGATCTACAGAACTTCACATTTTTAGGCCCAGAACAGAAGAGTCCAGTTTGTCTCCAAGTACAGAGTGACTTCATAGTGTCTCATTTAGGCCTATCACAATAATTACTATATGAACTTCTCATTCATTCGATTTACTACTTAGAGTGTACAGTAGTTACAGGTTGTTGTTTTCCTACTGTCCTTGAGCCCTAATTCAAACGTGCCCTGCTCTGAGCTTGATTGCTCTGCTCTCTGGAGGTTATTTTTAGCTGTGTGTGTGCACACACAGCGGCCCCCTGACAGAGCCTGATGTGGGGGCATTGGTGCAGACTGAGATGGGTCTGAGCAGTAAGAATGAACATTAATCTGTTTGCCTAAGCTGGCCCGCACATTATGTAATGAGTGTGCAGGAGAAAAGCCTCCAGAGCACTTTACGCAGATTGTAGTGTGTGAAATGGTTTGGTGTTTCCAGGAATGCATCATTAACGAGAGTTAAATAACACCATATGATGCTCATTTCTACTACCGAGTAACACACACAGTTTATTATTTTACATTTTGTTCACAATCACATATTGATCCACTGATGCTTTGCAGCTGATCTCATCAACATCCTCTCAAGATGTGATACTAATTGTAGGCAATTTTCTGTCTGAAGCTCTGTTACTAAAGTTAGGCTTTATTTTGCCACAATCTGACCACAAAGAGCTGACTTTAATGGAATTTGTGCAGTTAAACAAGTCTCACCCATAATATTACAGTCACAAGCTAGCTAGTGTTAGCCAACAATTAGTCACTTAGTCACTCACACACATTTTACTTGAAAATCAAACTCAAACAGAACCATGAACACTTGAACTGATCACAGGCTCCTAAAAATGTGCTGCTTAAATCCTCTTTGGACACTATCTAAATAAATTTGCTAATGTGTGCATTGTGTCACCATGGTAACTGATGAACATTCCGCCATAGAAATACACCGAAATACACCCCCAGCATGTCATCACTGGAAAGGCCATCATGTCCTCAATAACGACTTGAATATAGACATTTCATAACTGCAGAAATCACTCCTGCCTGCCTCTTCCAGAGAACAGAGCTTCATGGTGGCGGACCACACTGATCAAACAGTGAGAAGAGCATTTTTAAAACGTGTGCCAAAAAAGCCAAGTGAGAACACTAAGGCTTCCTTGTGGGTTAAGTGTAAATGAGAATTACCAGAGCTATACTGTCTCCAACAAGGGAGAATAAGGAAACATGCACAAATCATTCAAAATACAACTTTAAATGATGACCGTTAAACACTCCTAAAAGTTCATTTTGTGTAATATGTCATCATTAGGGTCATTCGTAGAAAAAAATAATTTGGTCTTGAAGATAAATCCAAGTTAAAGCCCTCCAAAAAACACTTTCTATTTCTAGAAAATTTCTAAGTCTTTGAAATGCAGAATGTTCAATTTGTCACAGAGGTAAACAGTGGTACTTTAAAGGGCCTATATTACACAAAACTGTCTCTTGTAAGCTTTAAGCCATGTGATAATGTTACCACCTCAAAAACAGACCTGGCATTGTGTTTTATTTTGTTTCATTCACACATGTTTGAGAAACACTTTCTTATTCATCTGTCTACATCTACAAATTATGTCGTGAAGTGGTAGTTTTAAAGTTAACAGCTACCTTTTGCCATGTGTAATGGAGTTTAAAAACACAGTGGAGCACTTCAGAGTGAGAGTGGAGGTGGAACAAACTGTGAAGAAGTCTAAATCTCCAGGGTTTGTGTGTTAAACATGTGTGGTGGAATTAAAACACAACTCTAACTCTGTGATGAAGAAACCATATACACATAGATCAAACATTAGTGTAATATATAGGCCCTTTAAGTGGTAAATTACACAATAGACTCCCAAAATGACAAGACAGATACCAAAGTGGAAGATGTGAGTGTAATTATACTGAGAGGTGGTGGTCTACTCTACTGACTCTTACATAACGCAGCACACGTCACTGCTCTAATGACTTGAGCTCTAAATCCCCTGATAGAGGACACCAAAATCAATGTCAAGTCTGCTCACTTGAGCTCTTCTATAGTGGACTACAGCCATACAGTCTTCACTGCTCCTAAGGCATTCTTGGAGAAAATAAAGACGTGCTGCTGATCGATTGGTCGACTAAAAAGGGCCGTGTCAAATACATACATATCTTTATATTAGGTATGGACTGATATTAATTTTTGGTTAATGGCTGTCGTGGCCAATAACCAATAAGAATATTTGCCTATACCAACCAATATTAAGCTTTTAAAATCTATAGTGAGGCCCACAAACTAATATTAAATTGTAGTAGATCACCAATTAACTTTTCATGTTTGCAAAAATAAAAATATGTATTTATGTGGGATATTAAATTAAAAGATTAAAAATTAAAAGATACAGCCAAAAATATTGGTAAATCATAAGCTGATAGTATACTGCCCATTCCTATTTTGCTTATCTGATCCAAAGTGCACTCACAAGATTAGACCTGCACAGGAGTTAGGGTTAGGGTTAAACAACAATTTTTGCAGAAAAAAGTACCAGGAAACAATGTGTTTATATAAATCTGCAGCTAATTTACTCAGTTAACTTTCTTTTTTCACTGTTCACCCCTATGAACAGTTTACAATCAGGGACTGTAGGGGAGTTCCTCCCTCCTGTGGTTCACTACCCGCAGAGGGGTTCATAGGGTCTGGGTCTGGTGCACAGAGTAATGGGCAGCGCTGCCCCCGCGACCCAGCCGGATTAAGAGGGAGAAAATTTATGGATGGATGGATGGACTTTCTTTTTTCTGCTGTCCCATATAAATCTTTAGATGTTGACATTAGTCAACTAATACACATGCTCCATTGTGTGATGAATGGACTAAACGAGCAGGTCTGGAGCATTGGAATGCCCCAGAGTGTACTCACACAGCTGCAGCATATGCCCACGATAACCAGAGACTCCAGGATGCCCGCAGTGCCCACGATCCAGGTAAGGCGAAGGAACAGGATGACCCCCAAGATGTTCTGGAGGCACGGGAGGTACACACCCATGAAGGTCCCCATCTGAGGGCTCTGCCGGAGGAGAGGAGGAGGAGAGGAGTTAAACCAGAGCTCCACGTCACACGACACATGATGTCACATAGGGTTTCAATAAAATGTAATTTCAACAAAATGACATAAATAAAAGTCCACTTATTAGCAAAATGGCATCTTGAAAATAAGCAAGATGACTCAAACATGCACGAATCACACCAAATAATTTGGGTAATTTGGGTGAGTAAAGGGGGGGTGAGGGGAAACAACTGTAACATGTTAAAACCTTGATTTTGCAGAATAGATCCGATTTAAGATGATTTCATCTAAATCACAAAACCTGATGTGGGTGATCAGAGGGACCCTGATCACAGAGAAACCAGATTTAGCCATTTACATTTGATTTTAATAGAATCATAACTCCACACGTGTGAGAATAATCTGATTTAGAGTGTGCATCTAACCATCACCAAGTCAGTGTTAGGGCTCAGCATTTGGATCAGTGACATTTGTGGGGAGGCTATTGTAAAAATGCTACTTTAACTCTAAAATGTAAAATATTCTAAAATGTTCTACAATGTTCTTAAGTATTTATGTATTTCTTTATATTGACTGCACTGAAGGTATAATGGTATCTAGTTCCTTCTGTTTTTCAGTACACTACTTAGGGCTACTAGATAATGGTAAACAATTGAAATAAAATGTACAGAAATATTAATGGTGATAGACCTACAGAGCAGCCCATGGTGAGATATGTCGCTTGTGCTCTTACCACTTTAATAAAATAACTCCTGAACAACTGAACCTAGGTTACTAGTGTCATATTATGGACACTTTGCTTATTTTCAACCAGACCAGACCAGGCCTCTTGTGAAAGCTCTGACCTCCAGGATTCCCTCCCTGAGCTGCAGAGGCTGTACTAGCACTGACTCAGGACTGGAGCAGGAGCTGCAGTGTAGAAACACAGACAAGAGTCCTTTTAGGTTTAAACTAACTGGATTTAGTTGTAAAAACTGGCAACCCAAATGAAAGACTCATGTGAAGCTCATTCTGCAGTCTGATTGGTATAATTTAGCCATCATGCCCAGTGTTCTCTAATGAAGAATACATCAGCATTCCATTGTCATCAGAAACATCCGCATTTGATTACCTCATGTTTACCTCAGTATCTGGAGACACTGATTGTTCATGTTTGTTCTACTGAAAATAGATTATATTTGGATGTTGGTCACACTCTCAGTTTACAGGCCTAACTCCACACTTTTAGTGGTTTGAGTGAAATCAGCAGCACGTGGTGGTGGTACCTTGACAGTTTTCTTCTTGGCGCCCTCGTCCTCGTCAGCCTCCTCATGCTCATGGGCGCCCTGGGTGAGGTTAGTGTAGTTGGCCAGTTTGTTGAGGAGAGACGACACCATGGGATGGCTGTCCATTTCCTCCTGTAAGGAGACACAAGGGCACAGTCTCAGTCCATTTTTTCTTCCTCTCACTTAGCGTCAGTCATTATATGAGTCATTGTTTAGATAGACCTGATTTCTGGAAAGACAAATGTTTGCTAGAACAGCATGTGTGGATAAGCACCATGCAGAGAGGTATAAAAAGAAGCAGAATAGCTCCTTCTATAAACAGCCCGACTGCAGCAACCCAAGGTGAGCCAAATAACAGACTGCCCTAGGCTCTACATGAGCCACAGACATGTCGAAACCCAGGGTCACTCACTTTTACATCAGTAGATACACCTACACTTAAATTCACTCACCTTTACATCAGCACAGATATACTACACTCAAACTCACTCAGCTTTACAGCAGCAGAGATTTGACTAAACCCCAAACTTTTTTGGACTAAATCAAAAGATATATATCCCTGCTCTAACTGAAAAATCAAAACATATCCTCAAATGCGGGACGCATTAGCTAAAACTGAGATCTTCCAGTAAACTGAAACCAGGTCATAATGGGCTATATTTTTATATGTGTCATAGGAAGGTTCAACTTAATCTAAACTTTGAAGTTTGATGCTACACAAAAAGTAAAAATGCCTCAGATAAGAAGTCACACTTAGGACATGTCCACTTACAAAAACAGCTGTAAAATCATCATAGATTAATATTTTTCCATAATTAAAAACAATAATAATAATAAAAAAAAATAATAAAAGTATAATAGGAACATGTTTACATGTGCCCAATGAAGCTTCAGGTTTGTCTAAAGTTTGAAGTTTGTGGCATTTTTAGTTTTTGTGTAGCATCAGTTTAAAATCAGTTCTGAGGCGTCAACCTAACAACTAACATGACTGACTACATTGTTTTCACTCAGCTTTAGATGGACAGATCAGTGCTCAGTGCTTACCTCAAAAAGTGCCATGTTGGTGCCATCGTAGCTGTTGCTGTTGGCTTTGTCATTGTCTGTGTTGTTGATAAAGGGACTGTTTTCTTTTGGGACGCCATCACCTGTGAACACATGAGAGAAAGTTCAAAACCACCGCATTAACTGCAAATATTCCAGCGCACATATCTTTTGTTGTGGGGCCGCTCATGGTACTGAAGAAGGGCAAGCCTTTTACAGAGTTAGTGTCCAATTTCAAAATATGAGATGTTTTAAAACTGTAATTTCTTCAAGTTAGGAGCAGTGATTGCACAGTTTTGAAGGTTAAGGTACACTTTGTTATCTTATTGTCTACGAAGGGAAAATTGACCCACCCTTTAATGAGGCTCTGATTGAAATTTATACTGTGAAGAAAAGATTTCTGCCACTCTGTCTTTGTGTAAAGGAATGTGATTTCTACCCGAGACCCACTTCAGTCATAAAAATGTGTAAAGGCTCAGCAGACACTGTCTCCTGGCTTCAGAAAGTCCTATGCTGTCTTACCTGTCCTCAAATGTACATTAACCTGATTAACACTAATTAGCTGAAACAAAAGTAAGTCTGCTATGACATGCATATATGCTTTGTATTTTTGTACAAATACTCAGAGCTCTGAATCTCAGGAGGTAAAGCAGGTCTAGGCCCCGTCCATATCTGCTGTAACAAAGAATAATGCCATACCGGCTTGTCAAAGCCTGATCCCGCCGGATCTTAGAAGCTAAGCATGGCAGGACCTGGGTAGTACTTGGATGGGAGACCGTTGGGAATATCCAATGCCACAGTGGGGCTCCAGTGGCAAAAATTGTCATTGTGTGCTTAGGCAAGGCACTTCACCCACATTGCCTAGTATGAAAGAGGTGTGTATGAGTGAAGGTGGTCAGGGACCAGCTTGGCTGCTTCATTTCCGTCAGATTGCCCCAGGGCAGCTGTGGCTACAATAGTATCTTACCACTACTGAGGGTGGAGTGAATGAATAATGAACTGTAACGCACATTTGAGTGTCCAGAAAAGCGTTATATAAACAGATGCATTATTATTAATAAAGTTTCGTCTGTATTTCAAAAACTCATCAGGCTTCACAAATGGATACATTTTTTCAAGAGATACATATTTTTTTTTCCCACTACTAGAGCAACCTGTCAGGAACATTGAGTTGAGTTGTAAAGCATTCATCCATTGGGCTGGAGTTTAAACCATAGACTGTATAAAGAAGTGGACGTCACCCACAGTATTCAGCGCCGCTCAAATGAGGTTCGGGATTCTAACGATTACAGGGGTGAATCTAGAGCCAGGATCTATGTTATGAATAGGATTTTTTTGACGGACAAAATAGCGGAGAAAAAAAAAATCAGGATCACGTAGAATAATAGGAACATTTTAAGACCACAGCAATAAAAACAAAATTTAAAAAACTGTATAAAAATAATAATTTCAATGTAAAATAAAGGAATAAATAAGCTCCTTTAGCAGAAGAAGCTCGGGAGGTTCCTTATTTGAATAGATCCATGTTCCTCAGTAAGGAGGAGCGGTGAGGAGGTTTCCCACAAGCCACTGCACAGTTCAAACCCAACGTTTCCAAACACTATTGTACAAGTAATACTGCAGCAGATTCTTAATTGAAATCTTCAGCATAAATAAACTTTACAACATGTAAACCATAAAGACTACAGAGCAACATCAGCCCCTTTGAGATTATAATGTGTTTAATTCAGCTTTGCGCACATTTGTTGACGTTTTACAGCAACGAAAGTTAAAACCACATGACTCATTTGCATAAACTATTAGTGCTGAAAAAAAAAGATCACTATCAGGGCACAACGAGCTGTAAATGGTGAGAAAGGTTCGTGGTGCTAGAAGCTTTAACGCCAATTTTCGGCATTTAGAGACAAGTTGTGTCAGATTTTCCACATAGGTCGAAATGAGGATACAGATATTTCAGACAGAGAAACAAACATTTATCCAGTATACAAGAGTACATTTCAATACATTATAACTGTAGTCAGAACAGAAGAACAGAGTGCACCGTCCCAGCAGAGGAGGAGCCTTCAGGGGACATTCTAACAGCACCCTGTGAGGCGCTGTGAGGGGCCCTCCTATGAACACAACACATGTTTAGAGCCACACACAGACACAGAGCAGAGGGTAACACAACTGACACACAAGGCAGCTTCAAATGCCAACACAATGTGTTGTACTATATTCTCCTCTGTCCACTTTTACAAGACAGAGCCAGAACTAAAGAGCACGTAACAGGAGTCCAGCATGTGGTCATGGGGATCAACCCATTGTAAACACTGTGACCAGAAACATGAGACTATGAGGTCTATCTTTTTGTGCCCAAAGGACATTTCTTTCATCAAGTTGCCATTATTCTTGCCAAGTTAGTAACTAATGCTGGTGTCACCTCCACAGAAGAGTGAAGCGAATGAAGAAAACAGATAAGTGGAGTAAAAGACAGTGAGTAAGTGATAGTGTGGTTGTCTGTTCAAACCTGTCTCTAACAAATTAGTGTCATTGTGTCCATGGGACTCTTCACTCACTACAGAGTATGAAAGAGTAAAGATCTAAGGTCTATGCCACTGCATGGCATTCCCTTAATTAATCGCTGCATAATGTGGCTTATATGGTGAGCACCTGCACATACCGAGGAGTATTGCCCATCTCTGTTTATGGGCAGCACTCCTTATTATGGGCAGGTGCTCCTTGATGGCAGGTGCCATCCATCACCCCAGTGTTCTCTGAGCTGTGGCGCTGAGGGACTTCCCTGCTCCTGCTCCAGCTGCAGAGGGTAAGAGGCTTGGTGTGTGGCTTAGTGCGCTGTAATCACAGCCAAAGTCAGCGTGCCCTTGTTCTCTGGTAACATGCTCTCAGAGGAACACAATAGGTGAAGATGATCCAGCGCTCTCATAAGCTCTGATAGTATCGTAGCACTTCTCCAGAATGTCTCCTCTGTATTGTGTTGGCGCTCAGAGCCTGGAGGTCACACCATGTCTTAAATGACACTAGTTAAATCCTCTTTGAGACCAGCCCATGAGTTAAAAATGGCAGAGGCCGCTGCTTATAGAACGTGCCCACGTGCGTAGCTACCACGTCACACCAGAAGTCTTAGATTTGAACTAAGACACAACTATAGTACTCTACTGGAGTACTCTACAGGGGCCGAGCAGGAAACAGGGCTGTGTGTACTATATCACAAGACTCACTTCTAAAGAAAAGACCATCATGATGCTTAGTATACATAGATATATTTGGTAGGATAAGATATCCTTCATGGTTGCCCATGGGGATAAAATGTCCGGGGACACAGGACAGGCTGCACTACAAACATACACGACCCATCCAACAGACACAATTAACATGCACCAGAAAACTATGTGGCAATAGTTTCTCCAGGACTTCCACTTATTTCAAGCAAGGACTGTGTTATCTATTTATTTAAAATCCTTTATGTGGTGTTACAGATGCACTGACTTTTCTGGCAGGGAGAGAATGGCACCTGTTTGTCTCTATGAGACAAACAGACATGCAACTCACTTCATGCAACTTCACATCCTGTGCTGCATGTCTACTAGACATGCAGATGTTACCAACAGAACAAGTGGCTCAGTGGTTAAAGCACTCGCCAACTCAAAGGACAACATTTTGTCATTGAGTCCTTAGACAAGAACATCACCCCCTTGTCTAGTTTGAATGGGTTGAATGAGTATGTGTGTTAGTGATTGGTGGTAGTCAAAGGGGCCAATGGCACAGATTTGCAGCTGTGGCTACCACCTACCACGCTTTGAGAGGCTTCTACAAAATTTCTATGGTATAAGGCTTAATTATGATCATTATGATGATTATTAATGTTGTCAAACAAAAATGTGTGAGACAGACCCTCTGCTCCTTTCTGAAGCCCCCACAGGCAGGTTCAGAGTTGTGACTGGGCTGCATATTTCCATGTCCAATGGTCTTTTTTATAAATCCCAAATATAAATAAAATAAAAACTCAATAAATGGAAGACTGAAAACTTTAATGTCATATAAGTTATGGTAAAAACATGACAAGTGCTTTGTGGGAATCTCATAAGAAAAGTTAAACAGTCCCCCTTTAAAATAATACATTGCATCAAGAACCATTCATTCCATCACAACTGTATGTAAACAGAGGATAGAATGGAAATGCTTTATAGTGTTGCAGGGATTAAGTTTATTTACTGTTTAAGAGCAGCCAAATCCAAACTGAGTGCTGGGGTAAGACGGCACTGTGTAGATGAATGGTGAGAAGCTGGAAGTGAGGAGCTGGAAGTGAGGAGCTGGCAGTGAGGAGGTAGCAGTGAGGAGCTGGCAGTGAGGAGGTAGCAGTGAGGAGCTGGCAGTGAGGAGCTGGCAGTGAGGAGCTGGCAGTGAGGAGCTGGCAGTGAGGAGCTGGCAGTGAGGAGCTGGCAGTGAGGAGCTGGCAGTGAGGAGCTGGCAGTGAGGAGCTGGCAGTGAGGAGCTGGCAGTGAGGAGCTGGCAGTGAGGAGCTGGCAGTGAGGAGCTGGCAGTGAGGAGTGGCAGAGAGGGTGCCAGTGAGAAGCTGGCAGTGAGGAGCTGGCAGTGAGGAGCTGGCAGTGAGGAGCTGGCAGAAAGGAGGTGCCAGTGAGGAGCTAGCAGTGAGGAGCTGGCAGAAAGGAGGTGCCAGTGAGGAGCTAGCAGTGAGGAGCTAACAGGCTCAGTGCACTGCAGAGCAACCGTCCTCAGGGACATGCTCCACATTCACTACAGTAGTGCTGACCGGACCCTGGCCTATTTAACACATGGACTGTCCAGACCCCCCTCTGCCCTGGTGATCAAAGCCTTTCCACACAAATATTTTATTGGTCAGACCAGTACTTCTTGAACTGTGTGGTGGTCTGGACTTTTGTCATTTGCATCCTCACTTGCGTGAGGAGGTCCAGGGGGTGCACAGAAGCTGATGTGTTATAAACGATTGTCTGTGACCTCCCAGTGCTATAGCGACTTCTGACCGATGGGTCGTTCTTCTTACTTAAAAAGGTATAATCCAAGCATGAACTCTTCAGACATTCTGCTACTAAAAATCTTCCTATGACCCATCCTCTCAAACAGAGGGAACAGAAGCTGCACCTTCTCAGTGTGTATTTGGGTGACCATCAAGAGCATCCTCATGCATGACACCTCCTGTGGAGTTCACAGACTTCACAGCACCAGGAAAAAAGATTCCATGCCTTGACTAAAAGTCATGAGATCTACTTAAAACATGTGCCCACTGTCCTCCTGGAGGAACTGACCACACTTTAGATCCAGGACCACTGACTCTTTAAACCTATGTCCTCAGACAGTTGGTCCACAGAACAGGCATGAGCACACATGAGAAACGAGTCAGGTCAAATATAGATACATGTGGGGAGAATGGTGTGATTTACAGGTCTTAAACTCTCGGAATAAACCCAAATCAAAATGCAACAATAGAGAATTGCAGATAAGGTGGAGACAGGCATAACTGGCCCTGGGCTTTTTCACAAGTATTCTGAGGGCATCACTATAGGCAACTTTAAGCTCATCATCATCCTCATCATCCTCATCATCCACATCATCTTCATCATCATCACTGCCTTCGTCCTCATCACAAATTATGATTTAAAACACACAAATAACTGATGGTGACATGTGCATGGGCAAAGCCACACAGCTCAATTCACAGCTGTTCAATAACAGTAAACCGTGCTATTCAAAACGTCATTTAGAGTTTATAAAGCTTCTGGACAGCCTTTCTCTTATAGTAGGACTGTCAGCACACTACCAGGGACGCCCAACTGACTCAAAAGGGGACAATTGTGTTGACATTTTCATAGACTTCAGAATAATGCTCTCATTTTATTTTCATACAAAAAAAAACCCCACAGGAGACAGTGGTGAAGTGAGTTGAGTGATTGCCCACCAAACGGAGAGCCATACCTCAGTTGAGCACACGCTGCCCTTCATCCATGAGTAGCACACACCCCCATATCAGTAAAGAAATAGATGGTCTAAAACTGCTAAATCACTGTGACTATGACACACGGGCAGTTCCCAACAAATACCAAAATAAAAGGCTATACTCTGCACAATGCTGTGCTGACCCTGGCTGCACTGTACTCCAGAACAGTCATCGTGGCACTCACAACAACCAAATCAAGTTTATCCGAGTGATCATTAAGTAGTGCATGAAAAGTGCCATCACAGCTGGATTACATAAGAGAGTGGGATTCCCCAGTGTGACTGCAGCTGCACACATGGCATCTGTCTGTGAGGGTCTGACCATTAGGAGGCTTAACCGCCCCATCACCATAAGATCACGGGATGTGCTCACAGAGAGGAGAAGTGACCAGGCACACTATTTATAAGCCCTAAGCCGCGCTCTGACGCGCCCTAAGCTGCCTACACTGCCACAGTTAGACACTGTGTACCAGCAAAAAGAAGAGTGGGAGGAGATGTCACAGAGCAAGGTACCAGACTACACAAGTCACACTGCTACATGTTTATCTGTATTCAGTATCTAAATAAGAAACATACAGTGAATTTTATATAATATTAAAGTTTAAAACTCAATTTTGATAGGCAGAATAGACTTGATAATTGATTTTTTTTTTTTTTTACTTTTTTATCTTGTATCTTTTTTATCTTTTATATGTGTGTAAGCCTCAGTGTTCCAGGTAGGTTCCATAATGTCCATGGGTGTATACTAGTCTATGTGCTCTTATACTGACACAGCTCTAGATCATTCTAAAGACATTCAGGAAAGGTTCATTTCTGTCCTGTCAATGTGACTTTTTTAGTACTGATACCAACTCAAATGTAGTTTCGATATAAGTTTTAGTATCGATTAGTATCTCATTTTCCATACTTTTGACAACCGTAATTATATTTAACTGAAATAAGTACGGTCTGTTTGAACATTAAAAACAACAGAGTCATTATTGGAACTTTAAAAAATGGGTTCATAATATACAATATATCTTTTCAAATACATTTCTGGAAAAATCTATCTTTGATAACAATTGGGCAGCCACAGTTATAGTGACAATATGAAACTCAGTTACAACTGTTAAAGGTGCATTGTGTAACTTTTCTTGTGGAGGGTACGACAAATACTTTTCTCTGTGTAGATGTTATTGCTTTGTCTGAAATGTTTCACAGTATGGTATTAGACTTTTCTATCTTCATGGAGACCAAACCAAACCAAGTTACAGGTCAGATCTGTGGAGAGACGACCCCGCTCACAGTCAGAATGCCTGTTTTTCTAGGTATTTTTGAGCTATAAAAGCAAATAAAATTGAAAAAATGTAAGGTTGCCCTGTTTAATGTCACACTATAGAACATTCTAGGCAGAGATACAAGCATGAGACGGACCCCCTACGGAAAAGTTACACAGTGCACCTATAAACTCCTTTAGTGACACTTGTAGAGCCTTAGTTAGCATCAGTGATGCTAAATGTCACGACGAAAGGTTAAGCCAGAGATAGCCTGCAAATCTGTCAGCTTTACTCTTCAGCTAAACATTCACAAATTTGCAATATAGAACTGGCCTTTTTTTTTTTTTTTTTACAGTATGG
>KN506327.1:0-11329 GCA_000787155.1 Scartelaos histophorus
ATTCTATTAGTCCCTTTTGTTTTAACTGCTGACTTTTTGGAGTTTGATGTTTTGCATTGCTATGTGAAGCACTTTGGAAACAATTTGGTTTATAACCTGTGCTATACAAATTAAGTTGGATTGGATTGGAATTAATTTAGATGACGCCACCCAACCAAGTTACATGTTTTTCTCAATGTTTTTCATGTCATTTTTGAGCAAGTAAAACCTATAATTGGGTAAATGCAAGCTTCATACACCATATTGCAACCAGGCGATGCAATAAGAGCTCTCTGAAGACAAGCCTATAGCAGATCCCCCACCACAAAAGTTACAGTGTCCCTTAAACATCCCAGGACTGTACGGTGCTGTGATGTCATCTCCAACCCAGCGACACACATGAAAACATCCATATTGTCATTAGAGTTGATAATATTATCTTCCCTCCAGCGTATACCGAGATAACATTGCGTTACCGGGCTGTTATTGGATAATTGTTTGGATTAGCACCATGACCTCATTATGTGTGCAGGATTGGGGGCCATATGGAGCCTGGCAGGTGAAACGTAATCAGGCCATGTTAATTGATGAGGGCCCCGTGTCTATACTGTACTACACTGCGTGAGACTGGCTTGTACTACAGTAGTTGTTTCACATATTCATCAATTTGCATGGAGTAATAGGGGCATGTTAAGACAATACAAGACTACAAGTGTACATACAGTGTACTATATGTGCTGGGAATGTTTGGTCATCAGGATGCTTGACACTACTGCAGTACAATGTGACAGCAAGGAAGTAAACTAGATTTGCTTTGTCAATTTGTGTTTTTTAATACAGTTCAAATAGGGTTGGGAGATGAGAATGTCTTTCAATATACATTTTCTGTACGTTAAGGCTTAAAATCTGTACCAATTAACACAAACAAAATTCTGCTGCTGAGGACTGGCTTTAGATCTCTCTATTTAGAAACGCTGATTACTGACAATTTGAATGGACTGAATCTTGATTAAAATTTGATTAACTGCAAACTCAAGTATAATTAATTTAAGTTTGTTACAAGGTCCTATATTATGCAAAAGTGACTATTGCTTTGAGCTGTTACCTCCTCATAAACATACCCAGAGCTGTATTTTGTTTCATTCACACATGTTTGATCCTTTATTATTAGTCTGTCCACATCTCCAAGCCTCAAAATGCTCTGTTCCACCTTGTGATGTCACGAAACAGTAGTGCTGTTTAGTCGAGATCTGCAATTCCATGGATGAAATGATCTAAATGGTTCTAGTGAAGGTGTATGGAGTTTAAAAACACAGTGGAGCACTTCCTGTATTACATGTTTGAGAAAAAATTGCAGGATGTGTGTTAAACATGTGTGAATGAAACAAAATACATAAAATAGAGTAATATGGGTCCTTTAAGCATATTTGAATCCTTCTTTACAGTATTGTCTGGTATCATATTAATGTTTGCTATAGTTCGCTACAGTTTCTGCACATAAATAGGTTTATAAAGAACTGAATATTTATTTGTTTATGCATTTTTAAGATTAAGCTAAGATTAAAAATATGCTAATTACTGCACCTCTCTCCTTGCTCTGTTAGAAAGCAATACATCCAGTTGCAGCCCTATTTTCACACTAAAATCAAACATTTTTCTGCAAACACAATTGTCCAGATGCTTTTAATCTACATTTTATTAAATTGAAATCCATTTTTAGGAACTGTAATCATTAATTTTATGTCATACGTCTTCAAATTATTTCAGTGTTGACGTAGCCGCAGTATTACGACCCTTCTGTTGATGTTAACGCTAATGATGGCATAACTCACAAAATTAATTTCCTGTAAAATTGTAAATATTTTTGTTAATGAAGTCGTCTTGTTACTGGGAAAATATGTAGTCTGATTATTGACTTCTCATAAAAACTACAATATATTCCCAGGGGAGAGGAGGGGGGCGGTGGGCGTAGAGGAGGCTAACATTTGGGATGGAGCCTGGAGATGTATGGCGGCTATTAGGAGGTTTTAATCAGTGATGGGTCCAGCGTCTCCAGTCTCCTCCACCCCCCGGGAAAAGATCGATGGATACAAGAGGTTTCATCATGTGCTCTGAGATATGAGCCTTTAATAATTGTTGTGTTTTTGCTTTTGTTTTACAGCCTGACAAAGACTGCACGGCACGTTGGAACGCTACCGGCAAAATGTCCGTGAGGAGGAGTCGCAAAAAGAAGAAAATGAAATGAGGATGGATTGAAAATGCCGGAGGTAATAATAAGTAATAATTTTAGAAGTGGTGGAAGAAGTCCTTAAGTAAAAATACAGATACCAGAGCCAAGAAATACTTAAGTAAAAGTAAAAGAATCACATGAAAAATATCGACTTATGTAAAAGTAATAAAGTACCTGTTTAAAAATGTATTTAAAGAGTAAAAAGTAAAAGTATTTAATGTAGATTTTTAAGTGTAGTTATTTTAATAAAGATTTGTGCCCTATTTGGTTCAGTAGAAACTGTTAAATCTGCACTTTTTTCCTAGTTTTTATTTGTATATTTTTGCTCAGATTATGAACTTGTTAAAAATAAAGGCTCAAACTACAATAAAAAATACTTTTACTTTTCAGTCACAAAATGTAGTGGAGAAGTACAGATATATGCTCTCAAATGTAGTGAAGTAAAAGTACAAAGTATCTACTTAAGAAAAGAGATACCTAAAATATACTTTACTTCTTATACTTTGTTACTTCCTCCACTGAATTTTACACAGTACTTTTCTAGCAGCATATTATTATTCCTATTTGAGTAGTATTTTATTGAAGTAACAGTATGCTTACTTGACTAAAAGTTTTAGTTACTCTACTCTTCTTTTGTGCATTATTTCATGTTTTTCTTTAACTTCAAATTATAAATCAGTTACTGTTAGTATTTTTCCTGAAAGAAAACCCAGAAAAGTTCCACAGTGCGTCTTTAAAACCACAAATCCATCACATATTGTCATTTCCCTTTAACACCACATCTTAAAACCAGATCATACATAAATTTATAACGGTCCCATATTTCAGAGCTGCTCCGTCAGGCGTTTGTGAGTCACGTGACCTGTTTACACTGGACATTACAAGGCTGGTGGCTGCTGGGAGCATTAGCATGAACACACAGCCTACATATTAAAGACACACACACTGTCCTTGAGATGGAGCACTTAAAATTCTTCACTGGTTTCCTTCTCTACAGAAAAAAAGCATGTTTACTTTTTCAGCCATCGCTTCTCATGAAAAATGGATGACCTCCCAGCGTTCCTCTCTATCTATTTCTTTCTCTTTCTTTCTTGTTCTGAGACATTCGGACTCGTATCTTCCACTCCTCCTCCAACCATCGCCACCAGTCGTTAGCTTCTCCTCCCATGGCCCAGCGCTTTGTTAGGAGGCTGAATATCTTAACCCATATTTCAGCGCTGGTGGTGGTGGTGGTGTCCCGCGGGTGCACAGTCCACAGGCCCACGCTTTTGTATTATTTAAAACAGCGCTAGGCCGTGCAGAGTAATGTGCTTGGGTTTGTTTAAAGACAGAGCCGTATGGGGACAGGGTTTTGTAAGTATGGCACATTTATTGTATCAGAAAATGGTCACGTTTGGTCAAAGGGTTAGCGTTTTAAAGCTCATATATTAAGCAAAATTGACTCTTGTGAGCTTTAAACCATGTTAGAATGTTGTTACCTTCTCAAAAACATAATTTAAAACTTAATTGTGTTTTGTTTCATTCGCATATGGTTGAGTAACTCTTTATTATTATTCTGGCTACATCTCCAAAGCTCAAAATGAACAGTTCTACCTTGTCATGTTATGTAGTGGTAATGTTTATCTTTTGTCGAGTAGATATTGGACGTTCCGGGGCTGAAATTGTACAAATGATTCTTGCGAAGGATTATGAAGTTCCTGTTTTACCACGTGACATCACAAGGTGGAACAGAGTGTTTTCTATTTGAGAGAAGAACACACAATACACAGGATTTGAGCGTTAAACATGTATAAATGAAACAAAACACAACTTCAGGTCTGTTTGTGATGAGGACATTATAACATACATAGATCAGAAAATTATGGACCTTTTTAAATATTTGCTTTTCATTTTACTCCCTCCCAAAAGAGTCCAGCTCTTCATTTATACTTGGAAAAATGACTCATAATGTGATTAGATGTATTATAATAATGTTTTGAGTATAAAGAATTGTATTTATAACAAGTTGCTCAAAGTCTTGCTCTATATGTCTTGCTTAAGGACACAACAACAGAAGCCATCAAATCACCCAACTTTGAGTCACTACTGTCCCTTATAAATATGCTATATAACCAAGTCTCTTTTTTGTATTGTATGACTTATAAATATACAATATAAATTTAATATTTCAGCAAAACAAAATAAAATTATAACTGTATATGGAGCAAGAAGAGTAAAATATTAGACATATACAAGTGTAAAAGGTTTGAAACTTTCTGAAAATTGCAAAGATTAAAATTGAGATTGAGGCCACATTACTTCACTCTCAAAGATGATTCATTTTGACTTGGCTCGGTTATTGTCACTGTTATTACTGCACCAACTGCTATGAAAAAAGGGCAAAAACTGTAATATCTTTTCATTCAAACTAATTAAATTTAAAAAATGTGAAAAAAATTGAATTATGCATTCCGAGCATCCAAATTAGAGGCAACACATTTTGCTCAAATACAGGGGGGAAATAAGGGCCTTTCATTTGGTCCATTTGTAAACCTTTTTTCCAATAAACAATAGTCGATGTTTATAGAATTCTCTGTTGGAATATTTCTCCCAACTACAGGAACCTCGGCCAACATCAAATATCAGAATGTCAACACAACACAAGCTTCATTTAAACAATTTGGTAGCCCACACAAACAGTGATGGAGCCGTGCACTTGTAATAACTATAATCTGTAATCTGATCACATGATGCTGGCTTCAGTGCATCGCGTTGACAAAATGACCTATAAATCATATGCACGGGGGACGATGCAAATCCCTGTTTGTGTGGTACAGATACAAATCACTCTTATAAATACTTGTCTTTGTACCGCGCCAAGATTATGCAAAAAATACCAAGCGATTAATAACTTCTGATGTGCAATAACTCACCATAAGCACTTGATAAATTACCCATCAGGCGTATGGGCAAATGTGAGCAGAGGTGGGTGGTACTCAGTTACTTTTGCTAGAGTAAACTTTAAAGAAATTGTACTATTCAGTATTAGAGTAGTAGCGTACTTTGTTCCTTCTACTCCTGTTTGAGTCGTATTTTATTGAAGTAGCAGTACTCTTGAGATGACAGTGACAAAATCTTAAAAAAATTATTAAAACATTTGTCTTTCTTGCTTCGCTCCTTCAGATATGATTTAGTTTGTCTCATTTTTGTAGTTTATCCTTTGAAAATACCAGATTTTTTGCGTCATTTCATGTTTTTTTTCCATTATCTTCACGTTATAAAACAGTTACTTGAATACCAAATACCACTGCCTCTACTTTGTACTTCTACTTTTAAGGTTTGGTCTGTCACCTGCTTATTTCTATGGATATGTCATTGCCCTGTCTCGAATTTTTTACCTCTACCTTACATTAATTCACTTACAGCTGGTTTTATAGCTCAAAAATACCTAGAAAAACATGCATTTTTACTGTAAGCAGGGTCGCCTCTCCACAGATCTGACCTTTAACGTTGTCTGGTTTGGTCTCCATCAAGATAAGAAGGTTTAATTCCACTGTGAAACATTCCAGACAAAACAATACAAGAAAATCTACCAGAAAACCCTCTACCAGAAAAGTTACACATTGCACCTTTTAAATGATTTGTTGTGTGTTTTACAGGAGTTGCCTCGTCCACCAGAGGGAGCCGGAGAGCAGAGCGATGCCGGTGAAGGGGAGCGCCACCTTCATCGTGGTCTGGAGCAGATGGGGGCAGTGAAGCGGCTCAGATGGTTGTGACAGCTTTACCTGGTTTGGTTTTAAGATGTGTTGTTGTGGCTAAAGAAAGAGCCACAGGAGAGAGGAGGGAGGAGAGGAAAAGACACGACCTGTTCTGACCTTACGGAGGAAACACTTGACTTAGCTCTTAAACTTAGCTCTTAACAGTCACTTCACATTAGTGTTCTGCAGAGAGGTGCTGCTGAGGCAGGGACGTGCAGTCAAAAGTGCACTATGTTACTTTTGGGTTGGAGCTCCATCACTTTCTTATTTTTCTGTGCGTTAAGGCTTATTTTTATGGATATGTCATTGCTCTGCCTGGAATGTTCCACAGTGTGACATTAAACAGCTCTACTTTACATTTATTCAACTACAGCTGGTTTTATAGCTCAAAAATACACAGAAAAACAGCCATTGTGACTGAGTGGGGTCACCTCCCCGCAGATCGGACCTGTAGCTTGGTCTGGTTTGGTCTCCATGAAGATAGAGGCCCCATATAATAGTGAAATCAATCATTTATCAGTATCAGTTGTACCAGTTGAACCTACAGAAAAATACTAAGTCTGGTACAATAACTACTGAACTTATGTTGCCAGAGCCTTAACCTGCAGATAAAGGACACGTGCAAGTTTGTCTCATTCTCAGAATATGGACAAATATGGACCTCATGTGAAAAGCTCAGAACCTCCAGAGTTCCCTCCCTGAGCTGCAGAGGCTGCACTAGCACTGACTCATGTTTGCCTGCGGGTGCTCGGGTTTATGTAGTGACCATTCAGATCAGAGAGACGCATTTTTAGTTTAAACCAACTGGATTTGAGTATTGAAAATGGCAAATGAGAGACTCATGTGAGGCTCGTTCTGCTTTATAATCATCTTAAGAACCAAAACACCAAATTATAACCATGGTCGTCATGTTCTGTTTGTGTAAACCTCCGAGCAGCAGCTTCAGGACTTCTTACATTTATCTGCCATACTAGGATCTATTATGTCACAACAGCTTTATTTTCCTTTGTGACACAGTAAAGTTACACTTAACATTATGTGTGTCTGTGTATGTGTGTCCTCAAACACCTGCATTGTTCCTGTATAATTCATACTTTAATACAGTGGCACACAGGAGCTGTGCCAGGACTGCATGTTTGGGGCCCGTATATTGTACCTGGATTGACTGGACACTACAGTGTGGGTGTTTCATTACCATAACAATGAAGGACGTACTTTCATTTTGCTGTGTAAAATGTGTACAGGCTTAAATAAATTATTTTTGCCAAAATGCCAAAGATCTGTCGTCACTGAAGCTGTTTGTGTTTGAAGTCCAGGTGTAGTGTTTTCTCTATAGTGAGAGGGGGACACCGAAAACCTGCAGTACAAAGTCAACATTTGTTCCCCATTAAATATGCAGTCAGACAGTGAGGCGGTGGGCCTGTATAGAGCGTTATTATGCAGACGAGTGAAGTGTACAGAGGAGCCCTGCTGGTGAGAGCTGTGACAGTTTACATGGGCCTGTGTGAAAGCAGCGCTGGAGCTGAGTGAATAATTCATCCAGACATTTGCACATGTTGTATAACTAACAGTGAGAAAGTATTTTAGTGTGAGCTTTAGTCATCATTAGGCCTAGTCTGCTCCTTTATGTCTGAGCAGGATTCATGCTCAGATGACTAATTAACCTTCCCATTCATCAGACTAGTTCACCACTAACTAGTTAGTATGAAGGATCATTGTCACTGTCAAAATAAATGCTGTGGGATCTACTCTGTTTTCTGAATCATTTAGGCTCCATGTTTGTCGGTACATTTGGATGAGTTGTACATTAGAGCAGTTTCCTCTGCTGTCCTGACCCATCACTGTAACACATGACCCAGAGCACATGGAAGTGAATCAGGCGGAGCTCACACTGCACCGAGCCGAGACCAGACGGAGCGCCCCGGGTCAGTGTGAGCCTGAGCCGGGGGTCTGAGGCCGTGGATCATCTGCAGACGTCCCCTCACAGCCCCTCACAGCCCCTCACAGCCCCTCACAGCCCCTCGCAGCCCCTCACAGCCCCTCTCCTCCGCCCCCCGCATCTCTCTCCGCTCTGGATGCTGCGCCTTCACTCTCCTCCTCCACTGCGCAGGCGCAGCTAGTCCAGGACGCGGCGGAGAAGAGGGAGAGCGAAAATGGCCCTCAATAATTTAATTTTCGCGCAATGCATCCTTTATTTTTTAGCATTTATGTTCGGCTTCATCGCCGTCGTGCCTCTGTCGGAGAACAATGAGGACTTCGGGGGTAAATGTCTCCTGTTCACGCGGGGAATGTGGCAGAACGAGAACATCACTGTGTCCAAGCAGCGTTTCATCGTGGAGGAGTGGGGCCCCGAGTCCTCCTGCAGCTTCGTCACTTTTGTCGGGATAGCGTCCCTCGTCCTGTCCGCCGTGCAGGCCTGGAGACTGCTCTTCTTACTCTGCAAGGGACACGACGAGTGAGTGACCGACTGTCCATAGTCTCCATCTCTGTGTGTGAATGTGTGAATGTGTGTGTGTGTGTGTGGAGACCCAGGCTCAGGCTCAGTGCGCGCTCTGTCCTTCACCCACGCCCAAGCCACTCTCTTCTGATGGAGAGATTCACTCAGATAAATGCCTCATTTATAAGAAACATTAGGACATTTCTGTAAATTCCTAAAATAATTGCTGAGTGTCGTGGCTGGTGGAGATTCCCAGAGCAGATCTCACACATCCTGATCAGAACCACGTCACCATCTACAGCAGCTTTAACCAATAAGAACACATGGAACCACAACAGTGACTTCTGACATACAAGGGCTGTGACACGGGCTCTCAGATCATACACCCTAAACTCACTCACACTGGCTCAGTCTACCACCAGGACTAAACCAAGACTAAACCTGGACTAACTGGGTCTATAAATGGACGATACATAAAGCCTTGAACCTGGACTGAATCATGACTCAACTGTGTGTAGGCTACGTGCAGCACACACTTATATATACTTCACATCGCAAAAGCCCTCATTATTAACATGACTCAAATGAAAACTCATGTCTGACAAAACAGCCTTATACATATTCTTGTGTTTTTGTGCCTCTTCGTCCCTGCAGCTCCATTTTCAACGCGTTCCTGAACCTGGTGATCAGCGCCCTGGTGGTGTTCACAGTCTTCCTCTCCAGCACCATCGTGAGCGTGGGCTTTAACCTGTGGTGCGACGCCGTCACAGAGAGTGGCAGTATGCCCAGCAGGTAGGTCCACCCACATCAGCCAGGAGAATGTGTTAGAACGCATTTTAATGAAGACGCCGTCGAGATTGTGCAGGATTAAGCAGTGACTGAAAGATTACGGAACATTTGTACACGAGTAAAAGTACAGATGCACGGCTAAAACTATATGAAAACTACTTACTCATATGAGAAGGTATCGATACTAAAAAAGTCACATTTACTGGACAGAAATGAACTTTTCCTGACGAACTTAGAATGATCTTGAGTTGTATCAGAGCACATAGACTAATAAACGCCCAAGGACCACGTGAAAATGACATTCTATTGTCTAACGAGAGTGTTTTTTACTATTATTGTGGTTTCTAGTCTAGTTCTTAGTATAGAAATCAGGTTTGACGTTTGTATTGTGACATTTATATTGTATTATTTCTATTTTTGATTCCAGTTGCGAGGATCTGCAGGACACTGATCTAGAACTGGGTGTGGACAATTCTGCTTTCTATGATCAGTTTGCTATAGCTCAGGTAAGTTTAGTAACTATTAGTCCTGATAATAGTCTAAAAGTGTCTAAATCGAATGCGTTATGTGTGTGTAGTTTGGTCTGTGGGCTGCCTGGCTGTCCTGGCTGGGCATCGCGGTCATAGCCTTCCTAAAGGTCTACCATAACTATAGACAAGAAGATCTGCTGGACAGCCTGATCCACGAGAAGGACCTGCTGCTCGGACGCTCCCGCCGCAACTCCGACCTCAAGACCGGAATACTCTAGACCCCCGGACCCCGCCCAGACCCGACCACCACCCCAACTGCACAAGAACCCGCACCGAGTCCAACCTTCTCCTGTCTAGACCTTCTTCTGACCACTTTCTTATCTAATCCAACTGTATTTAAAGTTGCACTATGGAAGTTTTCTAGTGGAGTCTGCTACCTGCTTGTCTCCATGGTGATTTTATCGTTTTCCCAGGATAGCATTAAACAAAACTATCTTGCATTTATTTCATTAAGCGTGTTTAAAATCCTTTACTAAGCCCAGTGTTTCCACCCATTTGAAATAGATACTCGAATATTGCAACGTTCCCGTGGAGACAAACCTGTAGCAAATCCTCCACCAGAAAAGCCACACAGTGCATCTTTAAACCCCAAAACCGACCCCGCCTATACCGCATTTAGACCCCAACGGCACAAGACCCCTCGTCCCACGAGACACACAACTGCCCGAACAGACAATCATAACCTCTGGCTGTGCTTTGAGCTGACTGTGGATTCAAAAATAGGCACGTTCTCGTATTGTTCTTCAAGATACGGATTTTTCATTACAATATCTCCTCTGATTTTTCTTCTCCCGTGGGTATAAGGAGACAAGAGTTCAGCTACTGCAGTATTACGATTATTTAAAGGAACTGTATAACCTGTTGTTGTCAGATTATGTGTTACGAGTATTGATTTGTGCGGTTTTCCTCATTGGCTTTGGTTCGTTTAAAACTCTTTGAGGTCTGACTGGGCTAAAGATAGAGATGCTCCACTTTTGAGGTGACACTCGTGCACCCAGTGGATCATATGGAGCGTGCAGAACGGCCAGACGTGTTTTTTAGGCCTGCGTTTCAAAATTCAATGAGCAGAGTGCGCTGTGTAACCCGCTTGTTACCATGGCGATGTCACCATCACAAGAAAGTTCCACGATACGGCGTTAAAACATGTGTATTCCAAAATAAAAATCTGAAAATCTTCATCTCCACATATCTGGTTTGGGGTCACTTGTGTCTCCATGGAGATCGAACACTCCAGAGTCCTGACCAAGCAGTTGCATCTCCATGGAGACAGACAGAAAAGTTACATAGTGCACCTTTTTTACACTGTATTTTCCAAACTGGACCAAATCAGCTTTACTTTTTATTGGCTCATTTAGTTGTTTAACTCAAATTCACAAATGAGTGGACCAAATCCTTCATATATGGATCATCTGTGTAAAAAATTGTCTAAAATTTGGGAAAAACAACCTAAATTTCACACAAAACGATCTAAAATTTCAAAACGGAGCAAAGCGACTGAGGAAATCCGATGGCGCGAACGGTCGATGGCTCATATCGTCTTTGTGAATCTGCATGGATCTACTGCATGACAAACTATAGGCTTCTAAGCTGTGTAGACATTTGTTTTCTCTCTTTTTACCATGTACCA
>KN506327.1:14599-54416 GCA_000787155.1 Scartelaos histophorus
TCAATCATATGGCTAAAGTGTTAAGATGCCCACGCACCTTAAAAGAGAGAAAAAAATAACCAGAGAGGAATCGTTTATGTATCCTCCAGTATTGGTCCGAGTCACTGCATGGTGAGCCATATCCAGCAGCCCCATAGCAGCTGCTTCATGTGGACGATGTAGACGGCCAGGGTGGCCTCCAGTTCCTCGCACAGCCTCTGGGGGCGCCGGCGGTCCGTGCAGTACATGGCCACGCCCAGCAGAGACATGAGCAGGAAGAGGCAGGTGAAGAGGGCCAGGTGAGGGCGGGAGGGAGACGTCTCGTAGGCTGAGGGGGAAACGCACAATAATGAATGAGAGCCATTTGAATTGCAAAAGGTTAAAAGGGAAATCAGGTGGTGCATAGTTTTGAAGGAAAGTTTTGATGTGACTGCACACGTGACTGAAACTGTGATGTTACAATATCCCTGGGCTGCCATACACATTCATGAGCGTTACTCCTAAAGGTTCTATATTACGCACAACGGACTCTTGTGAGCTTTAGGCCATGTTAGAATGTTGTTACCTCATCAGAAACATACCTGAAGCTGTCGTTTGTTTCATTAGTACAAGTTTGAGTAAGTCTTTATTATAAGTCTGTGTCCAAAGCTCTAAATGCTCTGCTGCACCTTGTGATGTCATGTCATTCAAGTGGACAGACAGGACATGCTAAAATTATCCAAATTATTCTATTGAAGGTTTATGGAGATGGAGAGTTGGAGAGTTTCCTGTTTGAGAGAAGAGCCTAAATATGCAGGGTTTGTGTGTTAAACGTGTGTGAATGAAACGAAACACAACTCCAGGTCTGTTTTAATGAGGGAAATGACATTACTATTTAATGAGGACATTATAATAAATCAGAAAATAGTGTAATATAGGCTCTGTAACATTATCTTGGAGCAAATTTAGTACATTTTCTATCACACATGAGGAAAAAAAATCTATATATGCCTGAAAAGAGTGCATTTTCAGACTTCACTGAATAGATTTTTTAAATTCTACTTTAGGTGCTGCAAAACAAATCTGTTCAGGGCAACATATTATGTCATTATATTTGAAATATCTTATTTGCCAACTATGGTTTCTCATCCCATGTGGGTGCTTGACATACATAGTATATATTAGAAATGGTATAAAAGAATTGTCCAACGTATAGAAAATCAGATACTAATCAATACTAACAGTAGTACTGAAACTAAATACTCATTTGAGCAATCATCAATACTTAAAATGATTGCAGATTAAACAGGATCTTATACTAGTTCTGTATCACAACTAGTATAAGATAACATGGTAATGAAAGTACTATTATTTGGTGTTGAATATTACACTTATATTATGCAAACTGTACTCTTCCGAACCTTAAATCATGTTAAAATTATGTTATGATGATGCCCCCTCAAAACATCCCTGTTTAGTTTCATTCACACATATTTAAGTAACCATTCTTATTAGCCCGTCTATCTTCAAAGCTCAAAATGCTCTGTTCCACATTGTGATGTCATGCAGTAGTTTTAAGTTAATATCTACCTTTAGCTTTAGTTCAGTACATATCTGCAATTCCAGGGGTGAAATAACCCAAATGATTCGAGTGCGTAGAGTTTAAAAACACAGTGGAGCACTTCCTGTTTTATCACATGACATTACATGGTGGAACAGTGTTTTCCATTTCAGAAAAGACCTCAAATAAAATACGCAGGGTTTGTGTGTTAAACATGTGTGAATGAAACAAAACACAACTCCTGATACTTTTGTGATGAGGAAACATTATAACATAGATCAGAAAATAACGTAATATGGGCCCTTAAAAAAAGTATTGAAATGGTTATTGAGTCTTGAGAATATTCCAAGTAGACACCACAGCACTAAACAGGGTCGCTATAATGCAACAAATGTTAACACCTATTTCCTCCTAAGATGTAAGAAGCCAGGCTGGTATCACAGTGCAATGTTATGCCAACCTTATCAATAAGCTGTTTATCTCTATTCAGTGTTCTCTGTGCTCATTTCCTTCTGTGATTACAAGTGCTGCTGCTTCATGCACGCTTGTGATTGGACACACCCTGAACTCGACTCACCAGCGCCCCAAGTGTCAGAGTATGGGATATCTGTGGAGTCGACATAATAAAAGTCAACAGGATCCGTGGTGCTATGATGTACAACAGCTGCTAACTCTCCCACACCTCTATCTCACACAGCAGACTCCCCTCTCCTCATTTGCATGCATAATTCATTTCTGAGAGTAAATCACTTCTTAATGTCCGCACATCTTTGGGCATTACATTATTTTTTAATACTGTTCGATCCCAGAAGGACAATTGTTGACAAAGCAGCTAGTTTGAATGCGGAGTGGATGGGGTAATAATAAACATGCGTGAGGTTTGATGGTCCCTGTGAGAGGCTGCCATATGCATGTAGGACAATGCCGATCGCATGTTTGTACAGACTCTCTCTCATGTTACTGTGAACGTGGAACGCACATAAAACTAAAGACAGTAAATCATGTTGTGTTGTAAAGCAGCAAAGATGCGTGTGGACTTTGGACTCAAACTATACGATACAGGTAGTGACGCTATGACAGTTTATTGTATTCGAGGAAAACTGTAGTGGAACTAAACACTAAATCCACTTTTGTGCGTCTATGGTGTTTGAATAGCATTGTCTACTGTTCCAATAAGTTTGGCAATTTTAGTGTAAACCATAAACTGTATACCGTATTGAAAAGGACAACAAGCTAGCCGCTATGTTTGTAATAGAAGGTGATCATGGGCGCACTCCATCGACTCACCAATTCACCAATTCACTTTACACTGAAAAACTGTCTGCCCTCTCTCTGTAACTGCTGCAGTGAGCCTTGTCATTTTGAGCTTAAAATGTTTGCATTGACGCTACATAATCCAGGTTTTTTGTAAATGTTGATGTTAACATTAATAACGAACATATAAGGCACCTCTTTCACCAAAGTTGCTCCTGGAAGTGTTAACCACAGGTTTGATTGACAGTAACCGCTCCCTGCTAAACCAGCGCCGTGGGCAGGAGGGGGCGTTCCCCTCAACAGCCCCTCTACAGCCTCTACTAACATGTTCTGAAATATACATTTTGGTCTCTCAAATGTTTCTAGTTTGAAAAGTGCAAACGGTTCCAGCACTGTATTCCAGCACTGTACTACTTACACTGAGAAATAACCTTAGAAATACTCAACAAGTGTAATGTAAAAAATATACAGTTATGCTAAAGCCCTAATGTGTGACATTTTTAGCCAAAGATATTTTTGAACAACAGAAACACCTATAATGAAAAGTGCACTACGACATATCTATCTCCATGAAGACTTCCAGAAGGAATAGTATCGCCACCATGGAGGCAAAAATAGAGACTTCAACTTTTATTTTTAGCTTAATACTTTTTTTGGCTTAAATGTTGCACTGTGGAGCTTTAATTTAGACACTGATGTGGTTTTGTCACATCTTCAGCTTGAATTGCCTTAGACCTCATGTTTCAAGGCTACATGTTTTCAAACTGTGTCTTATAGTAACTGTACTCACCATGTACTGTAGTCTCCGGCTCTCGAAACCTCACTCTCCTCTCTCCTTTCCGCCTGTGCCCTGGCTCCGAGTCCAGCCCGTAGCTCGGACTTGGCCTTTTCAGAATCGAAGTGGGGACCTTGCCGTACGTTACCTGGGCAACGCAAACAACCGGCTCACTGTTAACAAGCCCCAGGAGGCATGCATCTTGGAAAACAGCTAACGCTAACAGCTAACCCCCCATGTTATTGCCACTACCTTGGGCTTGTCCGGGTCCTCCGCCTCGTGCTGGTGCTCCTTCCTGTGCCGGATCTCGGAGTGCTTCTCGCTGTGGTGGTGGTGGGGGAGACAGCTGTTGACCGTGGAGTCTTTGATGGTTTCAGCCGCCGCGAATCGCTTGGACAGAGCCGAGACGCACTGGCCCAGAGAGTCTAAGGAGAGGACCATGATAGAGTGAGAGAGAGAAGGAGCGAGTGACAGAGGGCGAGGAGGAGAACGAGACCGAGGTAAGGCAAGGGTAGAAAGCTTTTCGACAAACAAAAGTTGCAAATGTAAACATGCAAATGAGAGAGAAATTTACAAGACGGGAGGAGCTTGTCGGAATGATAGGACAAAAATTGTTACTGTTTATGTTTCAAGTACTGATTATTTATGTAGGATTAGTTTATTATGATTATCATGTTTATAGTATTACTATTAATATTCTAAAATCCAACATGAGTATTCTAGTTCAGTTAGTCCATGCTTCTCATCCTAGTCTTTTGTCTCAGAGTCTAGTTTTAAAGTGCACTGTGTGACTTTTCAGGTGGAGGTTCTGCCACATCATCAAAGAGATGTTACTGCTTTGCCTGGAGTGCTCCACAGTGGCATTACACTCATGTATCTCTATGGAGACAAGCAGGTGACACAATTGCACAAGTTGCATATCAGATCAGTGGAGAACCCCCCTCACAATAATGTGTTTTCCAAGGATTTAAAACAACAACAAAAAACACATGTCATAGATTAAATACACGATAGAAAAGTGTAATGCCATAGGCAAAGTAATAACATGTAAACATGCAGGCGCTATACCCTTTAGCAGAAAAGCTGGATGCAAATTTAACCCTAGCAAGACTAGATCAGATTAAGTGGAGTCCAATTCAAATATCCCCATAATGTATACTGTTGTGTTCTTGCACAAGACCCTTTACCCACACTACAAATAATATTTATGTTATTCTTATAGTAATTAGTGCTTTTTAGATTATATTAAAAATACATTAAAAATAAGTAGCATGTATGGCATAAATATTATAAAATGACCTTACAGTTCGATATTGAACTGTGTTTTATTGCATTTTCTTTCGACAGACTCAACACTTTTGTCTTAACTTGTGTACTAGTCACAACACTGTAAGCCCAAATGTAAATATATCCCCTTAACAGGGAAGGTGTCAGGTAGGTGGCTGTTGACTGCCTGTTTCATGACCTACTTCTACTTCTGTGTTCACACGTTTGCACAGGATCTAAAGCTGTAAATACTGCAGGAGACACAATGGGCCGACTCTGTGTACAATACAGTTAAGTCGTGTCTGCACTTTTAAACCCAAGCACGTGAGGGGGAAAATAGTGGTCAGAATATGTATACAAAACATAGGCAAATCCACAGGACATGTGCAAGGATGTTTAAGTATGGTACTGCAGTCATTCTTCACACTGTCTGAGCTGAAATAAGATTGAGATGCATTGCAGTTGACTGCTGGATACAAAAGTCCTTAGTGCATCGTTGTACAACTGACTAGGCTGCCATCTACTGTTCCTCAATCACAAATTACTTTTTTTTTTGCCCATGGAACCTTTTTCTCATATATTGGGCAACTTTTTATACTGAATGCACTTTCTGTCCTTTGCTACTGCTTGGTCTCAATCCTTATGACTAATGCTAGGTTTCCCTGTGTGAGATATAAAGCATAGACATTCATACATATTGCATGTGGGTTGTACCTTTTGCCTTGCCATGCTCACCTGAATATTCTGTCTTTCCAATCTCTGCATACACTGTGGCCATGAGCTCCAGGCTCCGGGCTGTGATGGGGTGGTCATTGCCAAACGCCCTCTGGTGGATTTTAGTGGCCTGAAAAAACAAACCTATTTTATTACAGAGCCCATAGCATTTTTATTTTCTGATCTATGTTATAATGTAGTTTCCTCATCTCAAACATATCTGGAGTTATGTTTTGTTTCATTCACACATGTTTAATAGACAAACCCTGCATATATAGGCGGAGATCTCTCAAATGGAAACCACTCTGTTCCACCTTGTGATGTCATGTGGTAATACAGGAAGTGCTCGTGAAAGTGTGTGAAAGAAACAAAGCACAACTCCAGGTATGTCTATGAGGAGATAATGCCATTCTAACATGACTTAAAGCTCCCAATTATTAATTATTAGCCAAATCCATGTATAACAAAGGCTACCTCAAAGGTACACTCACCTTTCCGCTGTATTCTAGAGCCAGATGAGGTCTGAAAAGAAAGAAAAGAACAAAGAAATCTATCAGACATGGTTGTGTGGTAAATAGAGATTAGTGGATTCATTTGAGGGGCTGTACTTTCCCCTCATGTGTAATCCCCTCTGCTTTAAGCACATAGAGACATTCTCCATTACAATGCCCTGTGTGGTGTCCCAGTGCAGTGTCTCTGTGTGGTCAGGTGAGAGGATCTGTTTCACTCTGTGGACAACAGCAGCATGACAAATCCAAACAGACAAGGGCCACTGCTGCTGTGATTAGAGCTGTGGGCTAGGCGTTTTGGTTTTACAGCTCAAAAATGCACAGAAAAACAGGCATTCTGACTGAGTGGGGTTGCCTCTCAATAGATCTGATTTGTAACAAGGTCTGGTTTGGTCTCCATGAAGAAGAAGATAGATTCAATACCATACTGTGAAGCATTCCAGACAAAATCTCCATGGAGACAAGCATTTGACGTATTCTCCAACAGGAAAGTTACACAATGCTCTTGTATTCTGTCCGTGTATTTGAGCATTTTTTTCCTGTCCCAGAACAAATTGATTGTATAAGCAGCTCTTGATGTCAAAATAAGTGACGTCTGTACTGTCTGCATTTAATTATAAAGCAATTTATTGTCCGATTAAGTGCACTGTTAGCATGCCATTTGTTGCTAGCATTACCAGGATGGAAAAGCTCCATTCGCAGGAAAGTATTAACATAACTACTATTGTTATGCACGGTACTGAAATAGAGAATCAACGCTTTTCCTTAGAATCTAAATTAAGTTTGAAAGTGGAATTGAATTAGAACAACACTAATACTGTTACCAAGGGAATTCACTGGGATGTGTTTTGTATTTGTATTTGTATGGAAATTTGAGAGAAATATTGTTTTTTTTACATAAGTAAGGAAGTAATTGCAGTAGTTTTAGTAGTAGTAGTGATATTGAGATACTTGTGGTAATAGTTGTAGTAATAGTAACAGTAGTAGCAGCTATAATAAACACCACAGGGTGGACAGAAAAAGAAAGCCATGACATTCATACAGGGAAATGAGGTCAACTGTTTTGCCCAAGGGAACAACAAAAAATGTAATGTTGTAAGGAAGGAAGTCAACAGAAACCAACCTTACGGGGTAATTATCTCAACCATCTTTATAAACTGTCCCCTAGTTGCAAATATACGCTGTAATAAGTCATAGTACTACTAATAGAGGTATTTGCTTTGAAGTGAACTGATGCTTATTATAGCCTACTTCAACTGGACTAATACTACTTTGAAGTACCGAAACTTCCACGTGAGTACAGAATAGCTTTGCACACTCTCCACCTGTGCCCAGTGGAAATGTCCAGCTCCTGCCAGCCCCGGATGCCCCTGCCCCAGATCTGAGTCCAGCCCGAGTTGCGATACCCAAACCATGGTCCTCTCCGATTACCTCCCCATTATCCACTGCCCTTCACCTTGCACATTTGCGCGCTAAAGCTAGCTCATGATAGCACGACCAGGATGTGTCAGCTGCTAATGTACAGTATCCAGGCCGGGAATAGCATCCAGGGCGCAGTCATGACGATCTCACGTGTGTTTGTGTATATGGAGCAAGTACAGCTAAGTGTTGTTCCAAATCCGCACTTCCCTTCAATTACTAATGCAGGTGTCGCCTTGCAGTGCTTAAAGGGTGCTCCAGTGGGACAACTGATCGCCGCCGATAGGAGCCGGCCTCGGTGCAGCCTCAAAAGGACTTCCGAGGACATTGTGGAGCTGTTATGTACTTCAGCTGACAGCAAGTGTGTGTATTTGTCCAACAATTACATCTATTTGTTTTGCGCTTCCTATGGGTAACTAGACTCGCCACAGATCCGGCGTGAGTCGAGGCCTTGCGGTGTCACTTGCTCATCTCCAGCTGGATAAGAGATCGACTGATATGGGTTTTTTCATGGCCGATGCGATAAAGATTGTTTAGAGAAAAAAACACTAGCCAATAAGATCTGCTGATAAGTTTTGGGTCGTAATAACAGGCAGATTTTAATAATTTTCCTCAAATTCTGTCAATGAAATTTACTACAGACTCACTCAAAGCACTTTTTACCACAAACCTAATATAATATGTGTTAATATAAAGCTTTGTGTGTATTTTTTAGGCAGCATATTGATCAAGACAAAATATCGGTCTGTGGTGGAGAATTAAGACCGACAGCTGATGCACTAAAGTGTTCAAATATCAAATTGATATATCGGTCAACTTTATATTGCTCAATCTCTAATCCAGATTGATCATTTTAATACCCATTCCAAGCAAAGCAATGATATCTCTGAGAAGAAAAGAAAATCTGTCTGACCCACTTCCAGAAAACTAGACTTCATTGTGCCCATAGGGATTTTGTTCCTTCTTTCACTGTTGCTGAGGTAATCTGTAAGCAGCAATGACAGAGTAAAGTGCAGCGCCCAGGGACCCTTCGCTCACATTTGTATGAATATTGCTCTACGTATCCTGCTCAACAAGTTTTAGACTGAATGTAGGTTGAATGTGACAGCACCCATATTTCTGCTACGGGGCAAAAGTTGTGGACAAAATATTCAAATGTAACTTGTTTCTTTAATGTTGGTGCGCTGTCGCTTTTTGTTTCCATGGAGATGTTATCGCATTGCCTGGAATGTTCCACAGTACAGGATTAAACATGTCCGTTGTGTATTTCAAGATTCCAAATTCAAGATGCAAGATTTTATTCTCATTGTCTTGGAAAACAAAATAGGACACTATAAATACCCCCCAAGAGCTCCGAGCCACTGCGTCTGTGTGCAACAACATTTTGGAAAACTTCCATTTATTCAACCATGGCTACAAAAGAAAGAAAATAAAAACATGTATTCTGCACTTGCCTCACCGCATATCTAACCTGTAATCTCACAATAAAATCAGTTTATATTGTGTCTTTTGTTGCGTATTATTTTTCTAAATCAAACCAGTTTATCTGGCAACCTTTGTACACTGGATGCACTTCTTAAGATGGATCAATTTAATGCTTGTGGAACATTTTAAGCAAGTCAACATCTCATAAAGACAATTAGATGACACCAGAAAAGCCACACAATGCACCATTAAAGATTTTTTTTGTGTGACCGCACTAGAATTTTGTTGCTTATTTATTGTAAGGAAACTTGTTGATGTAATACTTAACATATTCACTATTTTGATAATTTAAATAAATGTCTTTCATTTTCACTTTGTACAAGTAAAGTAAAGAAAAATAGTGGTTAAAATGTATTTGCGATTATTATGTATTGATCATTGCGCGTATCGCCATATTGTGATTATATCGTATTGCTAGCCAAGTATCATGTAGAGTATCGAATCGAGAGGCACTGTGCAGCCCAATTACCGATTCTACTGTGTGAAAAATCAATCAGTCGTCCAGGTAGAATCCATGGCAAAAGGAAAATAAATTAGTCAACTGGACCAAAGTTATTTGGTTGAATATGTTTCGCAGCTCATCCAAGCTCATCCAAACTGAAGAAGCAGTTTGGATGAGCTGCGAAACGTATTCAACCAAATAACTTTGGTCCAGTTGACTAATTTATTTTCCTTTTGCTACCGATGCTACTATTTACACAACTTTCTTCTGTCTTACACAGTTGCATAACCAAACTCAAAGATCATTCAGGCGATCAGATCACTCTCGCTGAGCTGGGCGCATGTATAATCACCCAGCCCCTCATCTAACTTTAACAGAAGAGTGCGTGTGGAGCGCTTCACCCGTGTCACCCATGTCACCCGTGTCACCCTGTCACCCTCTCCCACAATCAGGTTAAAAGGGCCAGTCCCAACACTGTCAACAGATCTGCCACAGAGCCCGGTAACGCACACGTAGTCAGCGGTGTCGCCTTTTTAAACAGGGAAATCCAACTCTGCCCAAACGCATCAGGAGTAGGCCTTATCTGAGACTGAAAATTTCCACTCCACAACAGGGGAATGTGTGTGTGTGTGTATCTGTGAGACAAAGAATTATTTGTCCGAGCAGATTTTTAACTTCACAAGAATGTTATTTTAGGGACAACGCATGATACAAAGCTCAAAGTACAAAAATAGAAGTAAATAGTGTCGGACTGGGTAGAGGCCGTGTTTTGAATGTTATCTGCAGGGATTTTAGACGTCAGTCAAGGTTTGTTTTTATCAAAGTCTCGGCAACGTCACATGACTGGTGATAACACAAATAAATACACGGTTTGTTTAAGCAAAGTGGGACACCTTTTACGCTTCCTGGAAAATTTGGAAAGTAGTATATATGACATGTGTTTAATCAGTGCGACGGGGACATGGGGTAAGAATTTTCCAAAGTTCAAGTTGTGTTGTAAAAATATGAGGTCATTTCGGATAACATCATTTAGAATATGGAGTGATTGGAACGCAGACTTTTGTAAAACAGTATAACCTAGAGTAATTCATCTTTAGAGTCAAGTGTAAAATCCTGGCATGGGCCACTCTGGCATTTGAGGACGACGAATTTGCAGAGGTGGGTAGAGTTTCCAAAATTGTACGAGTAAGAGTAAGAGTAACATTTCTTAAAAATAATTTTACTCAAGTTGAAGTGCCAAGTAGTAGAAATTAGTATAAGTAACAGTAATGTAATTGGAAGAACAAAACAGAATATTTTTGAAGGACAGATGCAAAAATCAGAAGTACTAAATCAAATCTGATGGATCATTTCATATTGTCAACATAAAGCTTTTCACACATGTAGATTTACTCACAGTGGGAAGATGAACCAAGACTTTTACCTCAATACAAATATTAGTCAAACAGGAGCAAAAGTACCCTGCTGGAAAGGTTCTCTGAAAACTACCACCTTTAAAAAGTTACTCAAGTAAAATAAATGAGTAAACATTGTAATACCAACCTCTGCAAATGTGGAAATTATTATTAAAATTGATAACCACTATTTTCCTGAGTTATTCATCACATCATTTCAACTACTGTTGTAAATATCATTAGTTTCCTTTACTTGTTTAATTTAGAGTCTAAATGTTTCAGCACTAAATTCTGAACTCTTGACTCATCTTTGAACATGTAGTGGGCTATATTTACAGTAATTACACAAATGTCTAGAAATAGCAGAACACTTTACCTTCATAGACTGCTGTTGACATTACAAGTTAACACTAAGCAAAACTAAAATACATCAGATCTCAAATATATAACTCTGATGCAACATATTATAAAGGATATAACAAGTAACTGACTCATTAAAAATGACTCATTTTTAAAAATAGTCAAGCTTTAAACAAAGGATCGAAATAGTAATTTATATTCAAATACACTTACACGCTAATACATGAATGAACACAGACCCAGGAGGCAGGGTGGGAGAATGTTTTACCCAAGGACACAACGGTAAGGACTAAAATGCCAACTTTCACATGTGAATTTCTCTAAAAACTTAAAAGGCCCATATTACACTATATTCTGATTTATGTTATAATGTTGTTTTTCCCTCAAAAATACCCAGAGTTGTGTTTTGATTCATTTACATATTTAACACACTAAACCGGCATTTTTAGTTAGTTAGGAAATGCCACCCTCTACTGAACTTAAGGTAAAAGGTATCTGTAAATTTAACTTGAAAACTGCAGCTTAATGACATCACAAGGTGGAATGCAGCATTTTGAGACGTAAACTGACTAATAATAAAGGGTTACTCAAACATGAATGAATGAAACAAAACAAAACTCCAGGTATGTTGAGGAACTAACAACATTCTAACATGTCTTAAAACTCACAAGAGTCAGTGCCACGTAATATTGGACCTCTGTGTTAATAACCACTCATAATAAAACACGTAATTCTCCTCAGGTTAGCCACAAGTCTGGTTAGCATTCTCCCTCTATGCTCCACAGGTGACTTACTGTTTGCTCATGATGCAGAGCTGGGCCAGTCTCTCCAGGTGCTGTGCTTGGGACGCCTGCTCCGACAGCTCCTCCGGACTGCTCCATGCTGCACTCGCAGACCCCAGGGTGGCCTCCTCCTGCGGCCCTGCGATGCAAACACAAGGCATGGGAACAGATCTGGTACTGCTCTGCTCCCTGTGTGGGCCTATACTGCACTCAGAGGGAGACACAAGCCAACTGAGGACAGCGCATACGAGAGGACTGATAAGAGGGAGAAGGAGTGAAATAGAAAGAGAGAGAGAGAGAGAGAGAGAGGGAGGGAGGGGGGCGGGGTCAGGCACCTACACCACCCACTCACACGCAGGGGCAAGTGAACACCAACACTGGGCTGGAGTTAAAGCCACAAATTTATTTTGCAAATTCTACCTTGTAAGATAATGCACTGTTTCGGTTTTGTTTAATTTGAATGAGGTTGACAAATCCCCAACAACTTTAACGCAGTGTATTATTTAATTGTCTATTAAGAATGTGAATTAGATCTGAGAAGTACTACCAACCTATTATAACCTACTATATATAAACATGGGGAGAACATGCAAACTCAACAAAGCAAAGCCATTAAAGTGCATTTGACAGGTTGCATTACACATTCACTAAAACAAATTTAACATTTTACTAACATTTTTACCAAGTTTTGCCTATATATTTTTCAATTCCTGATACGTAGAGGCAATTCCATAACTGTTACCTAGCAATCACAATCTTAACTTTTCTAAATTACATACAATAGTTATGATTAGACAAAAAAAAAAAGACAATTCCTTTATTGTGTTAAACCAATGTTTAAGATATCTTAGATACATTATCCTACCATTTCCACATTTCACTATTACATCAATCTATAACTTCAACAACCACGTTTTCAGTTCCACAGAAAGGGCTGCATAGTTTGTTTCACTTTTCAGTTCTGTTTTAGAGCTTAGAGCTACTTCCCTCTTCCTTTCAACATTTTCCCACAAACTTCCACTTAACTGATGTGACCCTAAGACAAATATTGACCACAAGTACTGTCCCAGTAAGTTAAGAAACAGAAAAGCATGCAAACCTGTCATAAACCCTTTAAATTTCAATTGCTTATCCAGAATTATTTTTAGTACAAGTATTTTTAGGTACAGATGTTAGTCATAATTTGTCCTGGAGATATGAATTGTACAATATTTATGATAATATTAAACATGTACTACCGCTTGCTTACATTTCTCCCCAAATATCTCCTAAAGGTCCTATATTACACAAAAAAGACTCTTGTGAGCTTTATCCATGTTATAATGATGTTACCTCATCAAAAACATACCTGGACTTGTGTTCTGTCTCATTCACACATGTTTAAGTAACTCTTTATGTCTACATCTTCAAAGTTCAGATTGCGCTGTTCCACCTTGTGATGTCATGTAGTGGAAGTTTTCAAATCAACAGTTATCTTTTACCTTCAGTAGAGACTGGACAATTTCAACCCTGGAACTGTCAAATAACTGAAGGTGAATTTAACTTTTAAGTTCCTGGAGCACTTCCTGTATTACCACATGGCACAAGATTGATCAGTGTTTTCCGTTTTGAAAGAAGAACTCAAAATGCTAAATGCAGGCTTTATGTGTTAAACATGTGTGAATGAAACAAAACACAGCACTGGGTATGTTGTCATAACATAGCAATAGCAGAATATGGCTCTTTAAGCGTTCTGACAGCAAATACTGTATGAGGTGTGAATTGCAGAGTAGTAGTAGTATCTTAATGGTCAGTGCCAAGTCGAGCCTCTGGAGAAGTCTACATTCAATCTGCTGAGTGCTGATTCAGGCCTACACTATTCTATGGTGACACGGTCTTCCTAAATGACATACTGCAGAAGGCGGCCATTTGTCTCCTCACTGTCCACTCTCCGACTCTGAGGCCAGTCTGCTACCTCAGCAACCCACACACTCACACACACACACTCACACAGGGCAGTGGAAGGCAGACGACTGGGCCCCGCGGTGATGAATGGAGGAGCGGCATTCGCGGCTAAACGGCGGCTACGCGCTAATCTCAGGGCTGCACCAGGCGGGGACGGGGCATCCAGTGACATTACATTAGCGGGATGAGCTAGCGGTCAAAGACACAAAGACACCTTGTGCTCCGCCAACGCCATTAGACAAACTGGCTACACTTGTAAATGCTTTGGTAACTAGGGCAGAGGAACAAAAGGCTAAGAGGGGGGAGGATTTCACTAATGCTTTGTCACAGTAAACATTAAAGTGTGATTTTTTTTCTAATATAAGACATACACTACCAATCAAAAGTTTAGACTGTTTTCATGCATTTTTCTTCTGTATTTCAATGATTATTTGTATAGTAGATTCTCACTGAAGGCATCAACATAATGGATTGACAAACTCATAACTCAAAAGTATAATTCAATATAATTCAAAGTAGCCACCCTTTGCATTGAACCCTGGTTAATACTCTTTCCTTGACCGTGACATGGCACAGCTGTGAGAGAAAAACATATCAGGAAACTTTGTCAAGGAGCTCAGTGGGAGAAGGTCAAGGGTTTGCAGCACTGTCAACAAAGCAAAGGGAGGCTACTTATGAGGATCTGAAAGTAAAATGTAAAAGATATTTAGTCCAGTCATTTCATTTAGTCATCATTCTATTTATCTTGCTTCATATATTTGATGTCTAACCTATGTATCTAAAATGTAGAAAGTAGTAAACATAAAGATAAACCATTGAATAAGAAGGTGTGTCGAAACTTTTGACTGGTATTCCAATAATTACACTTTTAGTTATATAATATGACATTTTCATTCACAAAAAAAAAAAAAAAAAAAAAAAAAAAAAAAAAAAAAAAGCTTAAATTTTTCTGACCCCAAGACACAACAAACTCAGAGCATTGTTTCATTTCAATTTGTTTCATTCAATTTGTGGGCAACTAGAACTACTCTTCTGATCTATTATACATAAAGTTTACTTAAAAAAATAAAAATAAAACTCCCTTAAAATTTTGCATAATTTTTTTTAAGATTTTTTAAATTTTTTTGCAATTTTTACTAGACCCATTTGAACTTGGAACATTTACAACTCAAAATAATTTGTACAAATTAGTTCAAAAGATACCAATGGAAATATGGATGGATGTATTATATTTTCTCTTTTCTCTGTAATAATTGAACATTTTTAACTGAATTATTAACTGAAGCTGAAACAACACACACACACAACACATTTTTTTAAATTACTAGTGTATATATTTGATAATTATTTAAGTCTTTATAACACACAAATCTTTAAATTTTAGATTACATGCTAAATATTAATTCTGGCCAGAGTTAGGATCAGTCTATAGGAAATGTAACTCAGTGGTGCCACAAAGCATGCAAACACCCACGCACTCACCAGTATCCCTTTGCAGAGCGGTCAGTTCTATCAGCGCCACTTCGTAGAACATCTTCTCAGCTTGAATGAACTGGAGCGCTTTCCCATCTGTTTATAAGGGTTAAGGTCCAACAACAGTGTATGGTATCCCCCTTGAAAAACCCCACAGGCCCCCCCATTCAAAACATCCTGAGTCTACGTCACATTGGTAAACGAAACGCGCTATAATCCCTGTCACAATGACCCCAGATTACATGAGATTTGGTCAAAACAGGATTAGTAGCGTATGTTATTTTATGTTACTGTGTTTTGAATTGCTCTAAATACCAGCGCTGTTGTGATGAAAAGGGGGTCTATTAAAAGCAGCCTAAAAATACCAAGATCCCAGAGCATTGTGCGGTGAAAGTGGCCGTAAACTGACACCATTGAAGCCTGTCAGGTGAATAGAAAAAAAGGGTTGCTTAAAATACAAGCGCGCCTGTCCAAATGTCCTACTTAGCGTCCCTCATCCCTATGGACAAATACTTGCTAATAATATATGGTGGTGGAATGGAACAAAGAATTTAAGTAGTGTTTAAAGGTCCAATGTTGCCCAAAATTTACACTTACGAGTTTTTAATGATGGTATAATGTTATTACATATGTGGATTTGGGTTTTGTTCGTTCATGAATAATCCTGCATCATTGGACTGTCTGTCTCCAAAGCTCAAGATGCCCTGTTCCACCATATCATGACAGCTTCCTTTTACCTTTTGTTCAGTAGGGATTGGCAATGCCATGATTGCCATCCAAGTCATTCTAATGAAGGTGTGGAGTACTTCCTGTATCACAATTGCTTTTCTCCATGGACATCGTTGTTGACTTGAAAACATTCCTTTGTCTGGAATGTTTCATAGTATGGCATTAAACCTTTTTATCTTCATGGAGACCAAACTAGACTAAGGTACAGGTCAGATCTGTGAAGAGGCGACCCCACTCACTGTCAGAATAACATGTTTTCTAAGTATTTTTGAGTTATAAACCCACCCGCAATTGAAGAAATGTAGTAGAGCTGTTTAATGTCACACGGTGGAACACTCTTGGCAGAGCAGTGACATCTCCACACAAACAAAGAAGTAACACACCCCCCCCACCAAAAAGTTACACGGTGCATCTTTATATGCATATTACAGTGGATAGTTTTTCATTTTTACTTCACTACATTCAAGAGTAGGTATTTGTACTTTCTACTCCACTACATTTTTAACTGGATTGAAAAGTATTTTTAATTGTTTGAGACTTAAAGCAATCATAATATGAACAAACAAAATATACAAATAAAAACAGTTAGAAAAACATTACAATTATTTCTATTGAACAGAATTCAGCACACATTTTATTAAAATGAATACAAGCTTTACTAGACCTCAAAATCTGCATGAAATACGTCCACTTTTTACTCTCAAAGTACATTTTTTAATTAAACTTTACTTTCTTAAAAGATTTACTTTACTACTTGATCCAGTAGCTGTACTTTTATTTAGTAAAACTGAGATTTGTTCCACGACTGCTAATACATAAAGCTAGAATAGTACATGTACTTAGTTTATACTTAGCAGGGCAGACAGTAGTGGAAAAAGAGCAGCTGGTTTGTTTTTCTTTGTCACTGATAAAATATTCTTCAAGGAAGGTCCAGATATACTGAGAACTGGGACAACAGACAGGCAGAGGTGACGACATATGGAGAGGAGAGGGGGAGCCAACACACAATAGTGTTAGAAAGTGTGAAGGATAAAAGCTTTAAGCCATGTCAATTATTTAGATACAGAAGTGGAGAAGTTTCTAGGAAATACTCAGAGACACATTTTACATGGTGAGATGAGTGTAGGGCTGAATAAGATTAGGAGAATGTGCAACTCAGGGTGACAGAATATATTAAAAAGTATTGAAATATAAAAAACAAAAGTAACTTAAAGGGCCTGTATTTGATTTTTGTATTTAGAAAAAATCTTGGCCCAGTACAGATATATTAAATTTATATTGTTAAAGCAGCTCTCGAGGTCAACATGTGTACTGTCTGCATCTAATTAGAAAGTGTTTTCTTGTCTGAAAATCAGGAAGCATGCACTTAGCATTACTGTGATGGCCTCTTTGCTCTTTACATGTAATATTCATCAAACATGATATATAATTTAAGGAAAAAATATTTCCCGTGCTGTTCACATCTAATTATGAAGCGCTTTATTGTCCGATAATCAAGTTTGTGTTAGCATGCTAGTTGTTAACTTGTGTTTATCCTAAGTCAGGGGTGGCAAAGGAGAAACTGAACAACCTTTTTTGACCAAGGGCCACATTATGTAAACATATTCATAGTGGAGGGCTGAAGACTGGTGGTCTAAATCACTTGTCTTTCAGATGGAGGCATTTTATGGATTTTTTACAGTTGCCATATATTTAAAAAGCAAAATGTTTAAAATGCAACTTCTTTTTTCACATGTTCTAAAGCATTAAAAGTCAGGTGCAGTGCCTTTAAATTACATTTTCTAAACACTCATCAGGTATTTATTTTGAGGACAAATAAAAACATGTTATTGAACTTTCCTATGTGGGTCTACAGAATCCATGGTGAACATATGGAGAGGATGCAGAGGGGGGTTAGAGGAGGGGGATTAGGGGCACAGCTCAGCCACAGGTCAGGGCTCCACTTGTGTCCTGGGTTATTTTTACCTCACCGCAACAACACCAGTGCGCACACCTCAGCACACTCTCAGGGGAGGGCACCTGACCTAAACATGCCACATCCTGCCGCACTGCAACTGGATCTCTCACAGTCAGGCCATACATGAGCACACATGTACGGCACGCACTCAAGTAACCCCAAGGGAACGCAGTAAGACTTAAGACTTACATTACTGTACAGAAGTGCGCATGTATTTTTTTTTTAGCCCAAATCACAATAAAACTCTATTAAATACTAGCCAAAAGTTTTGAAAATCAGATACTATTCGTTACTAAACTGGTACGGAAACTAGATATTCATTTGGACAAGTATCGATGTACTAAGACAGTTACATTCACAGGACAGAAATTAACTTTCCTCTCCTGAATAGCTTTAGAATGACCTTGAGCTGTATCATGTTTAAGAGCACGTACACGAGTATACGCCTATGGAACCAAAATGTACCATGGAGGGATTACGCAGATGTAAGGCCACATGGTAATATAAAAGAAACTACTATGATTACATTTGTGTTAAAAGATACACTGTGTAACTTTTCTGTCAGCTATATATATATATGTCTATATAGAGATGTTCCTGCTTTGCCAAGAATGTCCTATAATATGGCATTAAACTTCTGTCCACATGAAAACAAGCAGATAGTTATAGTATATTATAGCTAGTTACTTAAAGTTACTGTCATAACATCTCCATGGAGACAAGCAAAGTTTCCAGTTTGATTTTAGCTTGTTTGATTTTTAATGCAATTGCAGTAGACTTCTAATACACTGGTTCTCAACCTAGGGGGAGGACCAAGGTGGTTGCAGTCGCTCACTACAACCTTGTTAAAAAGTCAGGTCATCAAAAGAATAATTTGTTGTGCAAATAAAATACTGGAAATAGGGATGAACTATATATCGGTACTAGAATCTGTATCACCCGATTCTCGATACAATTCTCAATACTGACATTCAATACTGATATTTTTTTGCACTGCCCTAGTCTTTTGAGTGCACTTTCTGAAGAAACTAATGAGTCAGAATGGAAATAGGTATTATGTGGTTGTATTTTTACACAAACAAATTATTTTATATCCCACTAAAATACTTTTCTTTTTTTTTTTTACCAAAGTGAGGGTTAGGGTTAGTTTGTTTTTGTGACCTAAAATACATTTGTGGGCCTATCAAGGATTTTAAATGTGAAATATCGGTATCAGGAAATATCAGCCACAGCAGTAGGTGAAACAAACAAACAAACAAACAAACAAACAAACAAACAAACAAGCAAACAAAAAAACTGGCCCATCTGGAAATACCCCACAAATGATTAGATATTGGAACAACCTAATGCATTTATTTGATCCTGCCTGGGAGTCTATCTATGAGGCAAACACAAAAAGCAGAACAAGCCACTGTAAAACATATCCACTGTAAACACACGGTCTGTATTTAATCCACAATCAAAGTGACAAAATCCCAATGTTCCCTATGTTCTTAGAAGCCTATCATTGAGCTCTCAGACTGTGAGTGGCCCCAAAGGTCAGTATAAAGCTGCCAGCTCTGATAACACCACATCAGACCTTAAATATCCAGGCCCCTTTAACTGTACCACATACACTTATCTAGACCAGTGCGCAGTATGAAAATAGGAAATATACAAATATGCAGGTGAAAGGGTAGAATGCGGTGTTTACCATAAGATCCTTGACCTACTTTAACTGTGACCTATGACCCTGATCCCCTGAGGACGGCTGTGGTTGATGCGCATGATGAATTTGCTCGTGAGAACTGTTACTTTAGAAGCGGTTTGTGGTATAATGAAGAACACACAAAATAGCCTTAAGTTGTTTAAAGGGCAGTGTAGTGTCTATGAATCATAACTCCTACATCATGTCATCAAAAAGGTCACTACAGGTCACTAAAAATGCACTGCTTAACAATGATAGGCGGGTCTTATCAATTTTATTATTAGTTGAGGATTGGGTCCACAAACTCAGTTTTTTTTAATTGTAACGTTGTCACATTTAGACTGTAGTGTGCCAAAATTCATGTTACATTATTTTAATTTCAGTCAGTTTTTGTTTTCTACTGAGGGGTCCAGTGGTGAAAGAAACACAAATGTTCAAATAATTTCATATAGTCCAGTCAACAAAAGTTAAAGCTTTTGTCACTTGTACACAGAGTGGGAAGAGTAACCAAACCTTTATTACTCAAGTAGAATACTCTTACTAATTACTTGTAAGCAGTCTGCTACCTGCTTGTAACTATAGAGATGCTGCTTTGTCTAGCATGTTCCTCAGTTTTGTTTTACTTATGACTCATCTTCATTGCACAAAAATGCTTTGATACTTGCACCTGTACTGTGAATGAGATAACCTCTCTCCTGACCTGACCAGTAATGGCTTAGTAGAGTCAGCTGCTTTTTTCCATGGCCATAGTTTGATGTCATACAGTGGAACAAACAAAGCAAAGTAATAGCACTTCCATGTACGCCAGTAGTTAGTGGACCATAAAAGTTACATAGTCGACTTTAAAGTAAGCTTTAAAATGTCATGACAACGTGTTAACTTATTTGAACTGTGAGAAATATGCTGTACTTCTTGGTACTACAGTTGGTAAACAGTTCAAAGTCTCCCCTGCAGTCATGCTGTCCTGGGACGTCTCGGGCGTGAGGTGGGTGCATCCCAGACAGGTGATGGCAGAGCTAACAGACATTACATAAGACTCCTCCTCACATGCACCACTGTCAACATTGCACACTTCTGTTGACTGACTAAATTTAGCTTTACATTGAACAGTGAGAACAGATCTACAGCAGACAGGGGGTGCTATGTGAACTACAGACTGCAATTTAAAAGCCACATGAGGAACATGCCAGAGAGTTAAACATGCACATGCAAAATACAGATTATTAGCTAGTATTAGAATCAATTATTTTATTTAAGGAGCACATATTGTGCTTGGGGATATAATATTGTATTCCCTTGGACCATTATGTTATAAATTTCAAATCTTTATTTATCGCAATATTCTTCTAAAACCAAGACTGCTGATTTCTGCATTAGAAAAGTGTGGTGCCCAATGGGAGCTGACATCGCCATAAACATCATCAAAAGAACGGTTTGATAACTTGGATGAATAGCTGCACATCACGCTAATGAGTAGTGGATTTTTTTTTTATTTGTACCAAAATGACTAGGCAACGCTGCTGAATCCTGCATTCATGACCGATTAAGAAAATAAAATTGAATAACAAAGTAAGTAGAAAGGAGTGGACAATGGGGGTTCATCAGCAAAATAGGGTTTTGAAAAGAAGTGATTAAAGACTGCACAAACATGAGCGAAGTTTAGGTCTTTAGTCCCACTTTAACTCAACCCATACTTTCCTTTGCAATAAATCAAGTACATATTTTTTGGTTTATCAGAATAAAAGATGCCCTTTCTGTCATCAATGTCAGCTTTTATAAACTAAACAACTTTCCTAAACGCATTTATTCTGTAGAGTCATATACATTTTACTTAAAATATTCACTTTGCAAACTTGCCAAAGCTGACATAACGTTCTTAAAATGATGGTGTCAACATTGCTATTTCTAATTTGCAGATTTTGTGTGATCATTAGCAGAGGTGGTTAATATTCAGTTACATTTACTTGGGTGACTTTTTAAAGAAATTGTATTTTTCTAGCAGCATACTTTTACTCCTATCTGAATAATATTTTTATTGAAGTAACAGTACTCTTACTTGAGTAAAGGTTTTGATAACTCTTCCCACTGTCTACAAGTGACAATATGTACCATATAAACTACTATCTGGTTTGACATTTGTGGCTGTCATGTGTATTTCTTATTCCTATAGCTGTTTAGTCATGCTGTATTATCACTTCAAAATCACCTCATTCTATACAACCGCATTAGGTTTATTGACACCTCCAGGCATCATTACTATTGATGACATTATGTAAGCCCTCGTCACTGTGTTTATCATTTGTCAGGACAGATGGGCCTCTTATGCAGCATCCTTTTCATTCAGTGCGATCTCGCTGATGGTTATCGGACAAAGATGCGGTGTTGGAAAATGACGGGCTGTTTGAACCTGAGCCGTGCGCCGAAGTGTTGGTACTGTCTCGATAACAGCCGGGTAACATATCCTGAAACCCAAGAACCCTATTCTCCCCCATGCATGTTCTACAGTGTCATAGTTTAGTTTGTATGCGCTGGTCCATGGACAGGTTAATTAGTGGGTCTGCTGTCCCGAGATAAGAGCCTACAAATCCTCTTAACAGATACACGCCGAGCCAGGGCCAAGTGACACAAACCCGCACAGCATTCTGGGACAATGAGTTTTTATGAAGCTGCTCCCCCCAAAAGGCTTCGACTCCCTCATTTACGCCGGCTTCTGTGAAAGAGCTGAATAAGGCTTTGTGTTGGAATTAGCCATCCAAAGCAGCCTCCAGATACAAGCGTTTACAACCAGAGTAGAAGGCTGGAGGGTTAGCGGCTATGCTAACGAGCACAATGGAGTGTAAGGGCCATTTTAATTTGCGTTTGTAAAGGATACAGTTCTTTTCAGTGATGAAGAGCTCCGCAATCTGTAAAGCATAAAAAAGCAAGTGTAAGTATATAAACTATGACATCATCTCCTTTTATTTTGGGAGTCAGGAGGAGAGTGGGTCATTGAATGGAAGGATGCTTTTCTATAAGTCAAATTCTATCACTGTTTGAACTAGGTACGTCAAATAACTTAAGTGAGTTAATCATTATTAAGTTAGGTAAAGTGGATGTGATTTACTCAAGGACATACCAATAGCATACACAAGCTGAGATTGAACCCTCAACCTTCCTGTTTACTTACGCTGAGCCTCTGTCACCACAAATAAATGACATGAAATTGTGGAAAGTTGGATAATCTTAGTACTGGCTTGCCCTACTAGTATCGTTAAAGGTCCTATATAGGGAAAAATCTACTCATGTGAACTGTAAGCCATGTTATAATACTGCCACCTCATCAAAATATGTCTTCTGTTTCATTCATGCATGTTTCAGTAATCCTTCATTATTGATTTTACATCTATAAAGGTAAAAGTAGAAGTTTTCAAGTTTTACCTTTTGTTTAGGAGAGATGATCAATTCCAGTCTGAAATTATCAAAATGATTGCAGTGATGCACTTCCTATTCATATTATGACATGACATCACAAGGTGGAACAGATTGTTTTTCAGTTGCAAGAAGAATTTAGCCTAAATATGCAGGGTTTGTGTGTTAAACATGTGTGAATGAAACAAAACACACCTCCACGTATGTTTTTGATGGAGAAACATTATAACATAGATCTGAAAATAGCATAATACATACATAGTTACAAAATATCGTTACAGTTCTGTTTTTAATGCATTGTAATTTGTAATAAACAGTGGTTGTAATTTATTCCCAGCTCTACTACTGTACTAGTCTTATGTTTAGTAGGATGAGTGGTAGCTCTCCAGTTCTTGTACACTAGCTTTCAAAACAAATAGCAACCTCTTCTAGCATTTCTACTGGTCTGGCAAACATCACTCCAATTTGTTTTGACTTTAGAGAGTTTCCACAAAGAAATGAATCCAGTGTTAGATTGTACAGGTCTTTTAAACTTTAATATCATCTGCATCGACTGGATCATGCATTTCTGAGACATACACACAGTGACCTAGATATGAGCTAACCATTCTGTCGCTATACACCAAGGGGACAAACACTTTCTATTAGCGGAAACAACACTGCAAAAAATGAAACTTAATGATTACATTCTGAATGTTTGAGTTGGATTTACTTGTTTTCGTAAATTAAATTGAGTGTAAAGTATTTGAGTTGAGTATTTTTAAACGTGTTTCCTCATGTCTAATTATAAAGGGACTATTACACTATTTTTTGATCTATTATAATATTGTTTCCTCATCACAAACATACCTGGAGTTGTGTTTTGTTTCATTCATACATATTTAAAACACAAACTCTGCATATTTAGGCTGAGTTCATTGCTCAAACAGAAAACACTGTGCCACCTTGTGATGTCACATGGGAATACAGGAAGTGCTCCACTGTATTTTAAAGTCCTTACACCTTCAATGGAAATATTTGGAGGATTTCAGCCCTGGAATTGCCATCTTTAAAGAACAAAGGGTAAAAGCTAGCTGATAACTTGAAAATTAATGCAAAATATAATTGTGATATGTTTTTGAGGAGGTAACAACAATAGCTCATTCAGAACTTTTTTCAGGTTTTTAATTTTTTTTTGCAGTGAACATGTTGTGCTCTATTTACTACACCCCCACTGGGAAAGAATGGCTAGTGTCAACATGTGATGGATTGGCCTACTTAACATGACATTGGGGCGAGCCGCATGCACGGCCCCATTTGAATCACATGAACAACCAATAACATTTCTGCCCATTTTAAAGCTCCTGTATCACGCAACACTGACTCTTGTGAGCTGTAAGTCATGTTATGATGTTATCTCATCAAAAACATATCCAGAGTTTTGTTCCATTCACACATGTTTGAGTAACCCTTTATTATTAGTCTATCTGCATCTCCAAAGCTCAAAATGCTCTGTTCCACCTTGTGATGTCATGAAATTGTAGTTTTCAAGTTAACAGCTACCTTTTAGCTTTTATCCAGTAGAAAATGAGAATCCTAAATGATTCTAGTGAGGATGTGTGGAGTTTAAAAACACAGTGTAGCACTTCCTGTATTACCATATGACATCACAAGGTGGAACAGAGTGTTTGCAGTTTGAGAGAAGAACTCAGCTTAAATATGTAGGATTTGTGTGTTAAACCTGAGTGAATGAAACAAAACACAAGTATGTTTTCGATGAGGAAACAACATTCTAACAAAGATCAGAAAACAGCAGGAGATATGGGCCCTTTAAGTCAACATTAGTAGCATTTCTAACATTTGTCTTGTCTGTGGTCTGGTTGCGTCTCTCACCTGGTGCAGGCAGTTGGGCAGCGAGTTGAAGCTCTGCACATGGGTGAGTCCGAGCAGGCAGCTGAGGAAGCAGTGGAGGGCAGCCTGGTACTCCCCCTGCCGCTGGAGCCTCCGTCCCAGCTCAAACAACCCCTCCCGCCCCCCGCTCAGCATCACCCTCTGTCCCCCGCCAAAGCACTGGCTCCCATCGGCACCCCCTCCCCTCACACGCGCGCTCCTCTCCTCTCACTTCTGGAACAATGGTAGTCGTGGAGTAGCGTTGTTGGAGGCAGATCCCAGATCTTCGTCTCTGTGAAAAGCAAAGCACAGGTGGCGAGGTGAGAGGCAGGCTGGAGAGGAGAAGCTTCAGCTCAACACACAGCTAAGATCCATTCCCTCCCTCCTCCTCCTCCTCCTCTTCCTCCCGGCTGCACCAGGAAAGGAGGACAGAGGAAGTCAGAGAGTGTGGGCAGCCTGAGTGGCAGCGCCGGGGGCCAATCAGAGAGCGGGACAGTCGCAGAAGCACCGCCCACTTGTATGTAGCACACGGTGTCTTCGGCTTTAAAAGGGAAATTGCCACGCTGGGGTAATGAGGAAAAAGCCAGGCCCAGACTAAACATAGCATCAAAGGATAGAATAGAGAATAGGGAAGGCAGGTTTGGATGCAATTTGACTGGTCTAATTTGCATACATATGGTAATATGAGAGTGAGATCTTGGTGGGGTGATAATTTATAAATGAGCAGCACATAGGGAATGTGCAGCAATAAGCAATGCAGGAAATGCTGTGTGAGCATGTTTCATATTATGGTTCATTTGTTTACATTTGATTCTATGAAAAAGTAATTCCCAAAACAAATGAACATATTCCTGAATTGACAAGCGTATAAATTAAATCTTGGTGACAACTGTTGATAAATATGAGCATTTTATAAAAATAATGTCTGATGTTTTGATTTTGCATGGTTTATAGTAGCGCTGTGCAAAAATATCGGAATATCGATATATCATGCCACTAAATTTGGTGATACACTATCATTATTGCGGGCTGCTGTATCGATATATCTGACATCACGCTGAGGGTCTTCTACATGTATATGTATTAGCGCAACGTTCACCAGTTACCATGGAGACACAATGCAAACATTAGCAAACAAAACTGTCAAACAAATAAAAAAAATATTTCAAGTAAACACATTTTCATGAGCCTCCTCAACAAAAAAGGTGCGACTGACTAACTGATAAACTGTTGGTTAATGCAAGCTAGCTTGTGACTAATATTATTTGTGGTAGTTCCAACTAAGACAAATCTTTCTGGTGACAGAAAATTACATTAAAATAAAACTCAGATCAAAGTCTAACAAAGCCTCAGACAAAGCGATGTGTACCGTTAGTGTCACACCCCAGTGAATGTAGATGACATCAGCTGCAAAGTATAAATATTGTGCCTATCTTTCATGGGGACAGGGCATGTCTATAGAATTTCAATTCAAAATCTTACATATGGTTCTGTTAATTTCTTTCAATGTATTACTAGAGCAATTACAGGCATCTGTTTGAGACGGTGCCTACAAAATGGCTGGTGTTAATGAGTAGATTTTGTGTTATGATTAGCTGCAGAATGATGTAGAAAAACGATAATGAACCATGTGAATAAAATAAACAAACGGGTCTGACATTTGTGGATATTTCTTAAAAAAACATGACATCCTATAGTTGTTTAGTCATAACTGGTGTATTATCACTTCAAATCACCTACTTCTATCCAGACACATTAGGTTTATTGACACCTCCAGGCACCATTACTATTGATGACATTATGTAAGCACTCGTCACTCTGTTTATCATTTGTCAGGACAGATGGGCCTCTTATGCAGCATCCCGTGTTGATAGTGAACCACTTAGGCTCATTTCATAGAGACAGAGAAAAAGCACAATGACAGTTTCTAATACTATATTAGGCACAATGACTTTAACCTGCAAGTTTAAGCACGTTTATATAAATATGCCTCTTGTGCTATTTTTGCTATTTGTTTTTGCCATTTTGCAGTGTACTGTGTATGTTGTTGATCTTTATTATTTTAATATACTGTGATGTGTGAGCTACTGTGTCTTTGCGGATCAATAAAGTTTAAAGTCTAAGTTTAATTTGCCTTGGTTTTGATCTTACAATAATGCATATAGAAAGCAATCACAGAGGGGAATTATGTAAAATGAACTTTCTAACATGTTATAGTGTTGTTCCCTCATCAAAAGTGGCTTTTAGGTCATCCAGGCATATTTGATGTCGTGATCTCTATTTGAACCCTCCTTACGGTTAGCTGTAAGTCTGTCCAATGCTTGCCAGTGCCCACAAGCCTATGTTATACCTGCTCCCACACAACAATCCTTCATAAATATACAAAAGGTATGATACAAAACTGTACACCATAGCTTTACCTGATGCGATGTGGAGTATTTTTATTAGCAAAATGCATGCTGGTTTTAATGTGACGGGCTGTAAATTTGACCATGCGTAAATGAGAATGTGGCTTTCGACACAGAGCATCAAAAAAGTAAAACTTAGAAAACACAGAAAATACAGTGTTTTCTGCAAATTTTGCATTTTCAAAAAAACATGGTGATCTAAATCTGTTATGTGCTAGCAGTTAATACCCCATAAAAGTAAAATATCCCCTCTTTCAGTAATCTGATTCTACTTTTTGAAAACATCACAATTAAAGGTGATATAGACTTAAAGGAGCTTTAATTTAATCATGTGATAACAGTGTCCCCTCATCATTAGCACATTAAAAGTTGCATTTCTAATGATTCATGCGTCTTTGAGTAATACTGTATTGTCCTGCATTTGAGACTCGAGTGTTCAGAAAATGTCAGTTTTCACTGACCTCCTATCTCCACCATTCCTCAGAATCAAAGTTAAAGATGAAAATGTCTTCAGTCATCTTTAACAATAAAAGCAGGTAAATAAAATGTTACAGTGAAATGCCACTCTCAGTTCTGCAGTTTTCAACAGAAAACCAATAAAACAGTTTGTGTTGTGTAATTTTAGATCAACATAACATAAAGAGAATGTACTATAATGATCTATATATGTGATTGTTCACTTATAATATAATAATGATCTAAATATGTGATTGTTTAGAAATATCAGAAAATGTTTGTATGGACTTCCACCTAATGACACCAGGTAGACGAGCAATCCATTTTGAGCTCCCAAGGAGACAGGATAATTATATGATTATTCAAACATGTGTGAATGAAACAAAACTCTAGGTATATTTTGGACAAAGTAACACCAGTTTGAACATAACATTAAGGGCATACATAAGTTATTATCAAAATACACCAACATACTTGGCAAATCAATCCACCAACACTGACAGTCGAGAACCATATTACAAAAGGAATTAACCAACTCACCCGTACATATGATTAGAAGCATCCTTTAGTCTCGACCGTACCAATCTTTATTCAAAAGGAGGAGTGTCTGTACTGATGTCTGTACTCTTCACTTCTCTAATCAGCATTAATGTGGCCTGCGCGAGCTAGATAGAAGCGCAGATAGCCACTCAACACTTGATCCAGGAATGATTCAGAGAGGTCAGGAGAGCCGGCCTCCTCCTCCTCCTCTTCCTCACCCAGAGCTGCAAATAAACCTGCTAATACAAAGCAAATGGCCACAGTCAGTCTCCATCAGTGTACAGCGCAGCCAGCAAAGCACTATGGGGTTTTAATGCAGAGAGAAGCTAGAAGTGAAGAGATGGAGGGGTATTAGAACTGCACAGATAGTTCAACTGAAGCGGTGTTTGTGTTTGAACAAGAGCATTAAGAATAGGCCTGGATATGCTGATGCAGAAGAGCGAGAGAAAAAAGAGAGAGAGAGAACAGGGATCAGTTTACTTGCCCGTGCAATAAAGTAAAGAGGGAGTAGGCAGAAGCGATGAGAACATGGGGCGATGGGGCAGAAATGACAGGATGTAAGGTGAAGTATGTTGATAGAAGATTACGGAAAGTGCCTTTGTCAAACTGCTGGGCATGTCTCGCAATTGTAGATAATGAAGGAATGCTTGGGTAAGGTGTACATCACCCCCTGCTGGCAATGGCATGGACAAAAGAATAAAAGTATGGAAATGACTATTTAGTACAGCCCATAGACTGTATCTACATTAAAAAAAAAGAAATTAACATGGGGGCGCTACTGGCTCCAATAAAAGGTTTCCAATTAACTTTATGGTGTAAAATTGTTGCCCCTCTCTATTTATCTGCTGCAGTGAGCTTTTTTATTTCACTATTTTGGCCTTCAAAAAATAAATAATTATTTCTAATATGGAACTTGGCTCCAAATTTGCCCCATAACGGCTCGCAAGCTTCATTTGACTGAATGGGAGACGTCACTTTCCCTTAGTTCCCTTTATACAGTCTATGGCACAGCGATTAGCGACATGATGCCAACCAACACATATATTATTATTTAAAATGGCAAAAAGCTCAATAACAAATAAGCTAGCAGTTACTCCAAATAATTCGCTATCTATCTGGTTGATTATAATGGAAATGCCCTTTCTCTACAAAAACTGAGCTGGATGTAAGTTTTGATCAAAGTGAAGAAAAAATTTAATCAAATTCCCTTTAGCCACAGGAAGTAATAATGCATTAGACTTAAATGGCACTTTTCCCAAGATGCTTGGCAATTTTATGCATTATTTATTCACCCCATACTCAGTGGTTAAGCAAATATGGTAGCCACAGCTGTCCTGGGGTAGACTGATGGAAGCAAATCTGCTTATTTCCCTACTGACCCTTCCAACCACCACCAACAATCACGCACAGGCACCAGATACAGACATAGACAAGGTGGGTGAAGTGTCTTGCCTAAGGACATAACAGTTTGCACTAGAGCCACCGCTGCCCCACTGTGACACCAATGGTCTCTCATCCCAGTATTAAACAAGTTAATACAGTGTTTTCTGCAAATTTTGCATTTTCAAAAAATGTGCTAGCAGTTAATACCCCAAAGAAGTAAAATATCCCCTCTTTCAGTAATCTGATTCTACTTTTTGAAAACATCACAATTAAAGGTGACATAGACTTAAAGGAGCTTTAATTTAATCATGTGATAACAATAGGGTCATCATTAGCACATTAAAAGTTGCATTTCTAATGATTCATGCGTCTTTGAGTAATACTGTATTGTCCTGCATTTGAGACTCGAGGGTTCAGAAAATGTGAGTTTTCACTGACCTCCTATCTCCACCATTCCTCAGAATCAAAGTTAAAGATGAAAATGTCTTCAGTCATCTTTAACAATAAAAGCAGGTAAATAAAATGTTACAGTGAAATGCCACTCTCAGTTCTGCAGTTTTCAACAGAAAACCAATAAAACAGTTTGTGTTGTGTAATTTTAGATCAACATAACATAAAGAAAATGTACTATAATGATCTATATATGTGATTGTTCACTTATAATATAATAATGATCTAAATATGTGATTGTTTAGAAATATCAGAAAATGTGTTCTTTAAGCAGTTTGTATGGACTTCCACCTAATGACACCAGGTAGACGAGCAATCCATTTTGAGCTCCCAAGGAGACAGGATAATTATATGATTATTCAAACATGTATGAATGAAACAAAACTCTAGGTATATTTTGGACAAAGTACTCACGCACAGGCACCACATACAGACATAAATAAGGTAGGTGAAGTGTCTTGCCTAATGACCTAACATTTTGCACTAGAGCCACCGCTGCCCCACTGTGACACCAATGGTCTCTCATCCCAGTATTTAACAGGCCCAACCCTGCTTAGCTTCAGAGATCAAATGCTGACAAGCAGTGTTCCCTCTAATTTTTCATGTGCCTGAGCAAACACGCAAACTCTGTGAGCGTTACTTGGACCCAACAAGCACACTGTGGCCACACCGGTCTAATACCTGAGATTATCACAAGTTATAAAGCTTATTAATCAAATTACTGCAATTATTTCCATCAGATTACTTCTAATATAACTGATTTTTTTTGGCCCACTTAGAATGACTAAGACAAAGATCTTGTTGTTCCTGAGCTTTGTATATGTTGTATGTCAATGTGATGGTCCTGCTGTGTTCAGGGAAACATATTACACATTACAATATTTAGAAGAATAACCTCATGAATAAAATTAAACTCTAAGGTATAAACCTATAAAATCACATGAAGAGAGTTTTTTTTCATCTTGATAAATACAGTCTGCAAATAGTTGCAGATTTTTTTATGGATTGTTGGACCTGTAAGCCACAATAAGATGGGTTTTCTTTCCCATAATAATGATCTCCAAAATACGTATAAATTATCACTCTATCTCTTGCTTTTTAATTATTAACCTATTTCAGAAATGTTTTGTGAGTGACAGAGCTCCATAGTCAGAGCCGTAGCTAGAAATCGAGGACCGGGGTGGGGGTGCTTTTGTTGCCTTAGGCTCTGTGCGTAATGGGTTGTTACAGTCCAGTCCTGTCTGTGATGTAACGCTCTGGGGATAGGCTTCACACTTTGAGAAAGTCCCGTCTTTTTGTCTCAAAAAAAAAAACTAAACTCTGGACAGAAACAAAGCAAAAAGGCGAAGATTCCTTATGGCTCTACCCGTCTCCTCCTTTTGTGTTCTTCCCTCTGTCCAGTGTGTGCAGGCAGTGTTGCCCATGTGGACCTGCAGCTCTGAGGCAGCTCTGGTCCATGGTGATGTGCACTTCAACTACAGTCAGACTGAAGGAAGCAAGCGAAATGCAGTGAAAATGAGTCTGTTAAAATTGGCTCATCCCTTACGCGTGTGCACATTTTACGTGTGGAACCTGAATCTATCAGACTGGTCATTCTGTGTGTCAAACCAGAGCTGTGTTTATCAGTTCAGGTTAGATTTTATTTTATGTACCGCAAATAATTTGTTCTGAGCGCTGAACGTTTGGGCAGTGCACAAGTGTGCAGGTGTGCAGCTTAGAGGGAACATTGCTGGTGACATAAGGTTTGAAAGTATAAACTGCAGAGGTGGAGTCTGATGTCTGTCCTTCATCAGTTAGGAATAGTCCAGAGAACTTAACCACAATGGAAGAGGAGGATTTAGGAGACCCAAACCTAAACAACCTCCAATCTGAGGACCTCCAGTTGCTAGCTGGACCCACTGAAATCCCACATATGGTTCCAGCTATAACTGTAGTTAGGTGCAGTGTCTGAAAGTGAGAGTGACAAATGAAAACTTTGCCACATTAGAAGAAGAGGGCTTAGCAGAAGAAAACCCAGACATTTGGCAAACTGAACTCAAATGTTAGAAAGTGGGGAGTCTGCAATCAGCCAGTCAACTCAAATAAGTATGCTTCCCACAATGTCAGTAACATCAGGGGAACCAAATATCACCACGAATACAAATGACCAGAGACTTCCTGTGAAAAAGTCTGTGAAAATGGAGGAAATCAAACTTTCAAAGGTTACAAAAATGGAAAAATAGTGGTCATAGGAACATTCAATGGTTTAATTAATGTAAACCAACCACAAAGATTTGTCAAGAAGGTGAACAGCAACAGTCCCTTGCTGGCGACAACAGACCAACTGCAGGATCGGTTTGAGATGATCATTTCCTTATTCTTTTCCTTATTTAAGCCGGTTCTAAATTTCATAACATCTCCATTCTCCCGTTGCATCTGTCCCATGTTTAAATTTTAGATTTAAAGGTGCATCGTATAACTTTTCTGGTGGAGGTTTTCTGGTTCCATTGCATTCTTCTTTGCTACAATCAGTTTTTAGGTTTATCTATTTCTCAATTTCTTTTGATAATTTGACGTTTTGGATCCATGGAATATTTTGTATGATCTGGCAAATTCTATAATGGTGGGTAATGGAGTTTTCCACACAATCATTTGAATTTGTTTCTGGGAGGGTTGATAGACATTGTAAACACTGGACCGAGTCTTGTAACATAATGTTCTTTTTAGATAATAATAATAAAAACAATAATAATAAATTAAAACGCAAATTTACCTCCTCCTCTGCCCATATTGCCTGTGGTGTGCCGCAAGGTTCTATTTTAGGTTCCATTTTATTTTCTATTTATATGCTCCCCTTAGGACACGTTATAGGCAGCCATAACGTGTCCTTTCATTGCTATGCTGACAACACACAGATCTACCTCCCGCTGAGACCAAACGACCTTGGGAGCCTGGCTGCTGTGTTAAACTGCTTCAATGACGTGAACAGCTGGACGGCACAGAACTTCCTACAACTCAACAGCTCCAAATCTGAAATCATTTTAATCAATCCCCCCAATCCACTTCTCGGCAATAGTCTCGGTCCTCTTGCTTCCAACATCACCCCCCCGCTGCCAGAGACCTCGGCGTAATTTTTTACTTTAACCTCAACTTCCACCTTCATATCAAAAAACTCACTTATGCCTGTTTTCTCCACCTCTGCACAATTAGCAAAATCAAAACTATCCCCTCTTGCCCTGATCTTGAAAAAGTCTTCCACGTGCTCATCTTCTCCGGTTTAGATCACTGCAACTCCCTCCTCTCTGGCCTCGATACCAAATCCATCTCAAATCCAAAGCTCGTTTAGGTCTAGCACCAAGTTATATTTCAGAACTTTTAACCCTGTATGAGCCATCCCGCAGCCTTAGATCTTCAGGCAGGTCCCTGTGGCTGTTCAAAGTCCAGACTCCGGACGAAGGGCGATCGGGCCTTTTCAGTCTTAGAATGACCTGCCTGAGGAAATAAGGCTTGCACCATCTGTATCATCTTTTAAATCACTTCTTAAAACTTAAAACATTTTTATCGGTTGGCCTTCCTTTAGCTGGTTTAAGCTTCATTTTATTTCTTAATTGTTTTTCTTCTGATTATTTATTTATTTAGTCATTTATTATAATTAACTGGTATGGTTTCATTGTCTGTTTTTGTGTGTCTTCTGTGTGCTGTTTCATTTTGCTTTTTGTATTGTTTATTGCTGCTTATACAGCACTTTGTAAACCTTGTTTTTAAAAGTGCTTTATAAATAAAGATCTATTATTATTATATTATTGAATTAATCCTTGCATTTATATGGGGCAGACTGTCAGAACCGAGGCTGCCAATCTGCACCATCGGCCCCTCCGACCACTACCACCACCACTCACACACACGCACACACACCACTTTCATTAGGCAAGTGCCTTGCCTAAGGACACAACGACAGTTTCTGCCACAGTGGAACATAAGTGAAATGTTATGACTTACATGGGAAAATTGTGATTAATTTCAGAATAGCACAAATTATGAAAAATCAAGGGCAATTTGGAAAATGAAAACGACTTAGATACATGTGAATGATTTAACCCAGTTTAAAAACATTTACTATAGTGTACATTATATGTTTATTTGACAACAGTTTATAAATGCTTACACTAAGCATTTAAGCAAAAGATATACTACACATTTCATCATAAATAATACTTTTTGTGAAACCCAAATACTATTTTTTCCATCCTTCTTAACAGGGAAGCAAAGGAAATAAGATTTGTAGCTCAGAAATTCAAAAGTTACTTTTTGTTGTAATGTCATAAAGTAGGGGTGTCAAAGACAAATGGACAAGGGGCCAAATGAAAAAATTAGCTACAAGCCAAGGGCTGGACTGATCAAATGTTCATTGAAAAAAATTGAAATGGCCGCACAGTCTAGTGAACAAGACTGTATAAAAAAGTATATATACGGTCTATGCTAGTGAACCTAATTGAACCTACTGAAAGCCTAAAAATTACAAATATTACTATATGATCGGATCGGATAAATAAAGCAATATTTTCTTAAGGCTCTGTCAGTAATTGAACATTTTCAACAGGCACAAAAGACAAACTTCCTTTATATAAAAATCCCCAGAACATGCACATTAAATGAATGAAGCGGTATTATTCAAGGCACCATCAGTATATTTTCTCAGGGAAATGGCAAACGTAGCTAAATTTACTTCAAATAAATAAATAATATCAGCAATTTTCTATCAGTTACTCAACTGAAATATTTTTAAAACATAAGTGAATTGAAATACAGTTGAAATACAGTACCCTCGCTATATCGCGCTTCTCCTTTCGCAATATCATCTTGACTCTGACATATGGGTCATAAAGCCATTAGCAATTAGGTCTTAGTCATTGTAAATATATTATGTTAGCTTAATTTGCCTCACAATGTAAACATGGAAGAAATAGCCGACCCCATGGATATGTATAAGCAGCTAGAAATCATGAGAGAGGGCAGTTTTGGCCAGGTCACAAAATGCTTAAATAAAGAAACTGGGCAAATTGTAGCCGTTTAAAAAGGTCAAAATGAGGAGAAATGTCGATTTGGTGGTTAAAAGATGCTCCAAGCTATTAGCAGCCTGGACCTGGACGAAGCTAACAACATGCACTTTAATAAGTATTTCAAATCACCGTCAAGAAAAAAACTACTTTGAGTTTGAAATGCTTGACCAGAGTGTGTGGGACCTGACACAGAAGCATAAACAAGCGCCGTTTTCACTTAGTGAAATCCGCACAATGGCCAAGCAGCTGCCCGTGGCTTTACATAGTCTGCGTGAACTGGGCGTCATGCACACGGACATTAAGCCCAATAACATTATGTTTGTTGATCACCAAAACAAGCCCTTTAAGATAAAGCTCATTGACTTCGGAGTAGCGGTCCTCAGGCAGGAAGTCGAAGTAGGGTGGAACATGCAACCCCAATCTTACCGTTCCCCCGAGGTCACCTTAGGCTTGCTGCGTTCAGTCAGGCTTCGAGCATGAGGACAGGAGGTCTTTTCTAGATTTGATTCAGAAAATATTGAACTGGAACCCAAACACGCGGATCAGTCCAGCTCAGGCTCTGCAGCACCCATGCATTACAATGGCACATTTAAACACCTCATTCGGCTACATTTCGGCTTCAACAAGGTCGCTAAATTTTGAGGCATACCTGAATCATACTGAGCCAAACCTGGGCATTCAGGTGAATCAAATACAGAATCAATTCATGATTCCTGTAGCCTCCCCCACTCTAATCATTATCAAGCTTCATAGACTCACAATGTATCACCAAGATGAGCACTAGTGGCATAATGCACTGGATGGAGGAGAACAAATCAGAATGGAGTAGTAGTGAAATGTACAACTCAAATGAAGACTATTGCTTGGAAGATGGAATTCCAAATTTTTCGACAGATTTTTCCAGTACTTCCACCTCATCTAGACAAGATGCTTCAAAGGAGAAGTCCCAGATGCCACCTGCAGTACTGCACCAGGGACAGCAACACCTACATAGGAGAGCTCAAAAGGAGACAGCCCAAGTATACCTTCCATTAGCAAGCTATTTACAGAAAGCATGGATGGGGTATTGGACTCGGCTGTGGGTCAATCAGAAAGTAGATCTGAAGAGGAAGATTTAGAAGACCCTCAGCCAGACAATCTCAGAGGAACTCCAGGTGATTGCTGGACCAACTGAAGCACTCAGTGTTTTCATAGACTTGCCATCAGTTAGTCCTCCTATACAACAAGTTGATGCAATGTACAAAAGAGGAGAAGATGAGTCCTTTCCTTCTCCAACAGTGAGTAGCAGTCTAGAAAACCTCACCCCATCTGAAGAGGAGGGGTTTGGATTATCAATGTTTCATACGCACCAATAATTAGAGGACAAGAAGAGGTAAGCCCACCAATAACAACAGACAGTGAATCATCAGAAACTGTAGAGGTGGAGTCAGATGTCTGTCCTTCTTCATCAGTTAGCAATAGTCCAGAGAACTTAACCATAACAGATGAGAAGGATTTAGGAGACCCAGATTCAGACAGTCTCCAGTCTGAGGGCCTCCAGGTGCAATTTCCAAAAGTCAGGATAACAAACCTGCTATGAACACATCAGAAAATGGGGAGTCTGCAATCAGCCAGTCCACTCAAATAAGTAGACTTCCATCAATTTCAGTAGCATCAGGGGAACCAAGTATAACCATGGACACAAGTGACCAGAGACTTCCAGTGAAAATCCATGAAAGTTTGTCTATGAAAATGGACGAGATCAAACTTTCAAAGATTTAAAAAATGGAATTTAATTAATGTAAGCCAACCACAAGAAGTTGTCGAAAAGGTGATACAGCAACAGGCCCTTCTCGGAGACAACAGCTCAACTGCAGGATCAGTTTGGGATGATCCAGAGGAGGAAACATCTTTTTATTTTCCATTTGGGTTTTCCGTATTTCAGCCAGTTCTAAATTTCATAACGTCTCCCTTCTCCTGTTGCAGCCGTCCCAAGTTTTAATATTTGAATTTGCATTGTGAAAGTTTTCTGGTAGAGGACGCATCAAATGCTTTTCTCCACAGACAAAGCAATAACATCTCCATGGAGATGTTCAATCTTTCTATCTTCATAACCAGACCAAGTTACAGGTCACAGATCTGATTTGTGGAGAGGCAGCCCCACTCAGTCAGAATGCCTGTAATATCATACTGTGGAAATTTCCAGTCAAAACAATGACATATCTATAGAAACTAGCCAGTGATTGATCCACAACCAAAACGTTACAGTGAACCTTTAATATAAGCACTACCTTGGACCTTAGCATGGGAACACAGTTCTCGTGAGAAGGTTCATTCAGAGCAGTTACAAGGAAAACTCACTTTGCTCTCCACTCCTCTTCTTTGATAATTCAGTTTTTAAGTTGATCTGTTCCTCCATTTCTATAGATAATGTTTAGTTTTGGATCCAGAGATTTGAAGGATCTGGCAAAAAAATTTGAAAAATTCTATAATGGTGGGTGATGGAGTTTTCCACACAATCGTTTGAACTTGTTTCTCGGACTGATTGACAATGTAAACACTGGACTGAGTCCTGGAACAAGGTTCTTTTGAGATTAAAAAAAAATAATAATAAAATAAAATAAACATTAGAAATTGCAGTAAATGCTTCTATTTTCGTATGCTTTTCAAATACTTTACTTAGTCTACTCTATACTGTTAGGGAACACAGTCTCAGGTTTAGAGGTATAAAAATGATCTTTGATCTTCTCTTGCATGTTTCTCCTCTTTAATGAAAACAAGCAGGTGATAAAACTGTTTCTAGGTTAGATCCACTCACAGAAAAAAATGTATGTTCAATGTTGCACAAGGTGCTTTCTGTACCCTTTTTACAGTATTTGGTTGTGATAAAGGGAGGATAGGCCAGATTCAGACAGATTTTAGGTGTGAAGGAGCGTGAGGGAGCAACAACAATACACCTTACATACATACATACATACATACATACATACATACATACATAAATAAAGCGCTAATAATAACACGTGCTATACGTGCTATGAGCACAAATTTAACACTGTTCAACAATCAAATAAAAATATTGTGCACGAGACCTTTAAGTTACATTGGGGATTTACAAGAACAAATCAGAACTAATTGTTTTCACGTCTAAAAAGGACATTTTTAGTCCAAGTCAGCTAGCCGGGGTTAGCATAGCAGCTAGCGCCGATTAGCATGCTAAGCTAGTACAACACATTGTGTATGAGACTCACCAACGCAGAGCAACATGTGCTAACAAAGGCTACGGGGTTTCCCAGGCTTCCGTGGCTCGTGGCATACAGCACTTAGCAGTATCTTTAGGATTTAACAAACGTTTAATCACTAACATGAATTGTAATGATATTTTAGGCAGTTTTTAGCATTGGTTTGGGCTTACCAATCATAACAGAGCAGGAGCAGGATGCTGATTCACCACATTAGCTTAACACAAGCAAGGGGTAGTTCATCAGACCAAGCTGCTATTGATGGCTAAGTGTATCTATCAAAACACATTCCTAACGTCTTTTTACAACTTTTTAATACTTTTTAATGTGTGTGTTGTTTTTTTTTAGCATATTTAATGAACATATTTATTAACTTATATTTAACCACTGTGGTTTTAATCATGTATTTATGAATATTTGTATGTTTTAATCACGTTTTTAACACTGGGTTACCAAGGTATGCAAATCCAAACTTTTGAGATACTATGCAAAATCACAAAAATAAATGTACGTTTTTGGGAGGGGTCAGCAGTTTGATCAATTTGATCATGTCATGATCTCAGATAGTGAGCAAGGGCCTCTGTAACTCTCCGCCGTGTGCCAAGTAAGAAGTGCACCAGGAGGCTCTTCCGGCTCCTTCTGACTCTGGCTCCCATTGACTTACATTAGGATCTTGTCGCCTCTCTCCCTGTACCTGCTGCTGTGGCCTCGTCATCTTTGTCTTAAATTGTTCTTATTAACCCGCTCTACATGATCCTGATTTTTTCCCCGCTATTTTGTTTGTCAAAAAAATCCTATTCATAACATAGAGCTTAGTTCCAGCTTCGCTCCTGTTCTTTTAGCATCACAAGTCTCATTTGAGCGGGGCTGAACGCTATGGGTGACATCACACTCGCTTAGTCCACTTTTTTATACAGTCTGTGGTAACTCTATGTGAGATTTACGGTTTTTAAAATAAATATCCCAAAATAGAAACCCACACATGTTGAACCTTATCATTATTTGTTTGGGATTGGGACCACTTATTAATCTCATCACTTTCAGCTAACAAAAAAACATTTCTTTGGAGTTGAATAATTCACCACTTTCTGAGGTTATTTGGGTTTGGTTGTTATTAAACCAAACCCAAACACTTTATTTATACTGACAGATAAGAATCCATAACCTGCCCCCGGGAGAGAAATCTGCTGAATTCCTACGAGACTCCGACAAGATCCAAGACCCGACAGCGTCTCTTTGTGCAGGAGACATGTGCAGTAGAGACGGGGAGAGACGGGGGGATGTGCAGAGGAAGACGCTCGTTTGATTGGGTTTTGAACAGTTATTTTGCGCTT